>JAQQSW010024588.1:0-10058 GCA_028646575.1 Pseudocheirus occidentalis | reverse complement strand
CCTGCCCTACCAGAAAGTAAGAGAGCAGAGCAGGGGAGGGGCTTTACAGTGGGATTGCTGTTTTAGGGTTGGGGCAGGGGCAAGATGGGGAGAAAATGTGTATTTCAAAAATGTCATGAAAATGAATGATGTAAACAAGAAAACAAATAAAAAATATTAAAAAACCAAACAAACAAAAAAAGAAATTATCTTCTCTTTTTCTTCTCTTCTTTCTTTCTCTGTGGTATTATGGAAAGAGGAATGGATTGGGAGTCAGGAGAGGGCAAATCTAGTCTTAATCCTGCCATGGACTAGCTACATGACCTTGTGCAAATTATTGACCCTTTTTGAGTCTTGGTATCATCATGTATAGAATAAGAAGGATAAGTCATATCATCTCAGAGCTTCCTTCGAGTCCTAAGATTCTATGATTTATGTTAAACTACAAAGTTAATTGGTTCCACGGGAACCAATTTGGAAGGCTTTGGGAGAATAAGACACAGATCTAGTAGGTTTTGTTGTTAGATAGAGGATCAAGAATGATCTGGAGTATGGACTGATGACCAAAGAGAAGGGGAAGAGTAAGGAAGGGGAACTAAATAGGTATGGAAGGAAGGTGTCAACATGAGGGTACCAGGGCATTTGAGGGAGGAGGCCCCCAAAGAAAGGAAAAGAATAATGGAAGAAAAAGCATAAATGCAGATTATTTCATGAGTCTGCCTACAGAGAAGTCTAACTCCAAAGTGATGACAATAACAATAATGATAGTGGACACATACTTTGAAGTACAATGCACTTTACATATGTCATTTTATTTGATCCCTATAAGTGGCTTGCCAAAAGCCAACAAGACAGTAAGTAGCCAAGGCAAGCTTTGAATATGGGTCTTTCTGACAAGTCTAGCACATTCTCCATGATAAGATGCTGTTTTTCTCCTTCTAGGAAGAGAACTCTCATTGAGCGAGAGTCAAAAATTTGAGAGGTAAAATCAATGCAGTACAAGAGATTGCTGATTTCCCATGGGTTGATAGGTTAGCAGGTGAACTAGCAATTTATTCAGCCTTCTACTCCCTCCTTATTGGGCCAGAAGAATTTGGACATAAGAGCTTTTCATTAAAAAAATGGAAGTAGCATCAGAAAGAGTGCACAGAGTTTTTGGTTTAGATTAATGTGATTTGAGTTTTAATCCTGGTTCTACTACTTGCCACCTATGTGACATTTGGTAAGTGTAATGTTAATGGGATGTAAGATCTTTCTCATCCATTAATTGGCTTCACATAGAGCCCATTAAGAGAAGCTTGATTAGAGGAGTCTTGCTTTTCAGAAAGGCCCACACCTTTTGTTACTTTGTAATTAGGCAGTGGGTCACTAGGGTTGTGATGCCCTCTGACCCTGAAGTGTGTGTGTGTGTGTGTATGTATGTACATACACACATGTATATATGGTGTGTGTATACATACATACATATGTGTGTGGGCGTATACGTATGTATGTATATACTCTGAGGTTAGTGTTTTGCTTTTGGGCTCAATCATTGGAAAAGTGTTCTTGTGATTTGACCAGATGTGATTCTGGGTAGCCATTAAGTCTCGCTGGACAGATAAATCAGTTTGCAATTAAGCAATACGTTATATGATATATAAGAAGAATCAGTCTTTAAAAGGGCAAGATGAGGAAAGTCTGAGTAGTCAGACTTTATGGAGGACACTGTATGGTCCTTGAAGGATGGGCAGTATTTAGATAGCCTGGAGGGGACAAGATGGCCATCTACAAGTATGTGAAGGACTGTCCTAGAGAGAAAGGACTCAGTTTACTTTGTTTGGTCCCAGAGGGCAGAACCAGGATCAGAGTTGGGTGAACACTGCAGAAACAAATATAGGTCTACTATCAACACAAACTTCGTATCAAATGGACGTGTCCAAAATTGGAATGGGTTACCTAGCAAGATAATAGAATGCCTCTTTTTGGAAGTCTTTAAGCAGAAGATAGATGACCATTTGTCCAGTGTGCTGTAGTGGAGATTCCTTTCAGCCTGGGTTATGCTAGATGATGACTGGTGTCCTTTCAATTCTTATATTCTGACATAGGAACATTCCAGACCAGTGAGGGATAATGAGAGGAAGAGTTTAGCATGATATTTGTGAAAAATGCCTATCTGGTCATTATCCTTGGTATGGTTGAGTTGTTCCAGTTGTGTTCAACTCTCCATGATCCCATTTTTTTTTGGCAAAGATATTGCAATTGTTTGTCATTTCTTTCTCTAGCTCATTTTACAGATGAGGAAACTGAGGCAAACAGGGTTAAGTGACTTGCCTAGGGTCACACAGCTAATAAGTGTCTGAGACTACATTTGAACTCAGGAAGATGTCTTCCTGAGTTCAAGCCCTATTTTCTATCCACCGTACCACCTACCTGCCACCTGGTCAAAGGTGTCATGGTAATCTCTACCATCCTAAGTATATGTACAACTTAATATATATTTCAGAGCTCTTTTTTTTCAGAGCAAGTTAAAGACGGATGGTATAAGAGTGCATGCATCACCACCACGCTCTGTCATATTGAGCTCTGATTTCACCAAGAGACAGATTCTAACATCAGGCTTCGTTTTGCAAATTCCATTTAATCCTGTTAAGGAAAAATGTCAAATGCTCTCCACTGTATTTGCAGCTGGTGGACACCTTGATAATTTTTAAAAAATCTGCTCCATTTAAGCAGCGTGAGAAAACCATCAATTCACCCCAGGGCCATGCTTGCTCTTTGTAAGACCAAGCAGATTACACATGCAGTACTAGGTGGATGTTATAGCAGCATTCAACAACACTGCCAAGGCAAAAGGGTTGTCAGCATTTCCATTACAAATACCTATTTTTCAGAGAGTGCTTATAAAAAAAAAACAACCTCACTCCAGGCGCTGAAATGTGTGATCTAAATCCAGGATTATTTCTTTTGAAATGTTGCTTCCAACCCAGCCTGGCTGCTTTGTTTTGCTCTATTTTATGTTTCTATTCATTTGCTTTCGTAAAACTGTCCAGTTCGAAAAAACAACCCAGTGCTTTGTTCCCTAAGAGTGGTTCATGGGGACGGGATCACAGCACCTGAGGGCTTGGCCCAAATGGAAGAGCGACCCTCTAGGCACTGGCAACTGCCAAGACCAAGTGGAAAAACAAACAAGGAGGAAACAACTTGCAAATCACCTTTTATGCAAAGACTTCAAAGGATTTTATAAAAACAACTTACTATTCTTTGGGAGCTTTGTTACATAAACATGAGAGAAAGAATGCCTCTGTGCTGGCTTTAAATGATTTATTCCTTCCAAGTAGCAATAAACATATAATGTCTTGTTCATCTTCTCAAAGGCTCTGTGAAGTTGCTATTAACTCCTCCATTTCACAGATGGGGAAACGAAGGCACAGAGAGATTTGATTCAATTAAACATGTATTTATTAAGGGCTAGCTTTGTGCCTGGCAGCTAGTGGGAACAGTGGATAGAGTGCCAGTCCTGGAGTCAGGAAGATTTATCTTTCTGAGTTCAAATCTAGACTAGCTGTGAGACCCTGGACAAATCATTTCACCCTCTTTGCCTCAGTTTTCTCATCTGTAAAATGAGCTGGAGAACGAAATGGCAAACCACCCCAGTACCTTTGCCAAGAAAACCCCAAATGGGGACACAAAGAATTGGAAGTGACTGACTGAACAACAACATGTGAGCTGCACTGTGCTAAATGTGGGGATTACAAGGCCAGAAATGAAATAGTCCCTGCCTTCAAGGAGTTTTCAAGTTCTTTTGGAGAGAACAATATGCCAAAAAGTAAATATAAAATAAGTTCAAATTAAATATAAAGTATTTTTCCCCCTAACAACTGGGGGGATCAGAAGGGCCACTTGTAGACAGGGGCACAAAAATTGAGCCTTGAAGGAAGATAGAGACTCCAGGAGGTAGACTTGATGAGGGATAGCATCACAGCCATGAGACCTGCTAGTCCAGTGGTTCTCAACCTTCCTGATAAGGCAATTTACAAGTATGTGGGCGTATCTGCATGTGGGCAGACTCGCCTGGAGACAGAGGAGCGGTGTCTCAGTTCCTAAGACCATTGGAAATATGTGTTTTCTGATGGTCTTAGGGGACCCCGTTTGACCCGTAGAAAAAGGGTCATTCGACCCCCAAAGAGGTTGTAACCCACAGGTTGAGAACTGTTGCAGCTAGTACAAAGTTATCTCAGGAATATCCCAAACTTTGGCATCCTAATATGAACCAATACCTTGGCTTTTTATCCACTGGGATGATATAGTAACTTCAACATTAATTACTGTAATGTTAAGGGAATTTGAAGATCCTGCCTCCCATTAGGACTATGTGGCCTGCTTTGAGCTCTTGCCCAGCCCACAGCTTGAGTTACATGTAGCCCATGGTGGGAAGAGCTTGCCAAAAGGGTGGAGCAGGAAGGGTGGAGCTGGGAGAGAGCTGAGGTAGAGCACCTATTGTGAGTGAGACAGGGAGGAATTTTACCTAGGGGAGCTTGTTTGTGGGGAAGCCTAAGGAAGGGATGGCTTGGGGATGTTGGTGCTCCCTGGATTGGTGATGTGTACAAACTGCTTTGTTATCATGATGGAATTGGTTTTCTGGTATCTGAGTAAATATCTTGGATTCCTCTGTGAGTAAGACAGTTTGTTATGTTTTGTGATTCAACCCTGGAAATATGTCTGCATATTCATAGAGGCTGCTGTGGGTATCAAATTGGTGATATAATTACTTAAAACAGTGTATTTACTTTGTCCTCCAGAAGCCACACTCAAATACAAAATGTGACCTCTTTGAGTAGAGAGACTGATCATTCATTTATTCATTCACTTACTTATTATGTGTATCCCCCTTTGCCTAGTCCAGCATTTGAAACATCGTAGGTACATAATAAATACCTGTTGATAGACTGAAAAATGAAATATGATGTAGTAGATATATTTATAGATAATAGGGACATAGACATAGCTGAAAAGGACTTTCGAAGGTCATCTAATCCAAAATTCCCATTTCACAGATGAAGAAGCCAAGGTCCATAGAAGTAACCTTGACCAAAGTCACATAAACAGTAAGTGGCAGAGTCAGGGTTTGAAGCCTGGACTTCCAATTTCAAACCAAGGATGCCTAAGATAAAGACCTAGACCAATATCCTGCCTTACTAGCTTACTAGCTGTGAAACTTTGGGTAAGTCTCTTAATTTCACTAAACCTCACTATTCTAAATTATATTGTAGGGAATGGGGGAATGAAATATCTGCCTCATAGAACTGCTGGAATGCTCAGATGACATCACATATGTAAAATGCTCTGCAAACTTGGAAGTGATATATACATAGTATCCGTTATTCTCATCTTAAAAATCTCCGAGTATTTGGTTCCCAGTTATAACTTGTCAGTCTTTGGTATAATAACCTGGGAGTTTACTGAGAAATGAAGATGCCACTCATTTTATTGAGAGAGAACTAAGACACTGAAGTGAAGTTACTTTCCTAAAATGAAGGTCTGCTTATACCACTCCCAATCCCAACCCCACCACTTAATAATCTCCAGTAATTTCCTCCAGGAGCAAATACTTAATATTGTTTGATGTTCAATGTCCTTTATAGCCTAACTCTTTCCTGCCTTTTCAGTCTTCTGACATCTGACTCCCCAACATATACTATTCAATTCAGCGACCCTCGCTTCCTGGCTGCCTCACAAATACAACACTCCATCTCTTGGCATTTTCTCCAGCTGTCCCTCATACCTGGAATGCTCTTCCTCCTCAACTCCAACAATTGACCTCCCTAGCTTCCTTTAAATAATATCTAAAATTCCATCTTTTGCAGAAAGCCTTCCCCAAATCCCTCTTAATTTCAGTGCCTTTCCTCTCTTATTTCCTAATTATCCTGTATATAGCTCATTTATATATATATATTTGCTTGCATATAGTCTCCCCCATTAGACTGTAAGCTCTTAATGACTGTCTTTTGTCTCTTTTTGTATCATCAGGGTTTAGCACAGTGCCTAGCACATGGAGGGCACTTAATAAATGTTGACTGATTACTTGAACTCACTGAATTAAGTTCAAGGCTGTAGAAATGGAAACTGAATGGGGATCTATAACTGCAAATAAAGTACTTGATCTGCATGTCCAAGGTCAAAATGCAGTAAGACAAAGTGAACACCAATAAAAAACATGAGAGCTCTTACCGAGTCAAAGGAAAAACTCACATGAACACTTCAAAATACTGAATTCTTATTGATTTTAATCAACAATTTTATGTCTCTATAAGCTTTGCCGGTAACTAATCAAATGAAGAGATCTGAAAATTGCCATAGGGTCAGCCATCTCTTACACATCTCCATTTTACTGTATTTATTAACCTCTCTGAATCATAAAATCATGGAATTTCAGAGTTACAAATGACTACTAAAGTTGCTTGTTTCAACCTTCCACTCAAATCAGGAATCTTCTCTACAATTTCCTGATGCACAATCAATCAGTCAGTGCTTGAACACTTCTTGTACCTGAGAACTCATTACTTCACATAACAGTCCTATTTGAGAGTTTTATTTACAAAAAACTGAACCAAATCCCTCATTTTGTAGTTTCCATCCCCATTGGTTCTAATTCTTTCCTCTGTAGTAACACAAAATAAGCCTAGTGCTGTTTCTTTTTGAAAGTAGCCCTATTTCCTTAATGAGACTAAATATTCCTACTTCCATCAATAAATTTTCGTGTGACATGGTTTTAAATCCTCTCATCATCTGGGGCCACCCTCCTCTGGATGTGCATATATATTTGTAGATACCCCTCCTAAAATGAGGTAGCCACAACTGAACTCACCACTCAAAATGCTCTCTAACTAGAGTATGTTAGGACTGCCATTGTACCTCGTATTAGACACTATATTTCTATTAAAAAGGCTAGGACTGAATGTCCTTTTGGAATTCATCACTTTGTTGCTTAAAAGTGAGAGTGTAGTTAATTAAAATGAAACTAAAACTTGGTGGATTTAAAAAAAATAAGCTATTCCTTCTTATCTTCATCTCCTGGTTTCCCTAGCATGATTCAAATACCAGAAAGCTCTTCTTCATCCCCCTTAATGTTAGCACATTCCCTCTGTTGATAATCTCCAATTTATCCCCTATGTATCTTGTTTTTACATAATTGTTGTTTACACTATTTACATAACTGTCTCTCCTATTGGACTGTGAGCTCCTTGAAGGCAGAGATGGTCTTTTGTCTTTCTTTGTATATACAGCTCTTAGCACAATACCTGATACGTAGTAGGCATTGTTAACTGATTACAGGAACTACTGCCTAGTCATGTCACCATTCTCCATACCACCATAATTATACTATTAATTTTAAAAATCTGAATATAGGGAAACTTGGCTTCTGGTGGTGGTTATATTTTGCTTTTAATCAAAGCCAAATTCCTTTACAGAGTTTATGTCATCTTTGCTCATGAACCATGATGATTTCCTAAAGTGAACACATTAGGAACAAGATCAGCACTTTGCCAATACATATTATAATAACAGATCAACCCTTGGAACTCAAAAAGCTGGGCAACTGTCATCTTGGTAGGCTTAAGTGAGCAGGAGTAGGGAAAAACATGTGCAGACATACTAGAATAAAAGAATTCAACATTCGAATATATACAATGTCTTGTCTGGTGACAAACCCATTGTGTTAGGAAACCTTGTCCATCCTACCAATAAGCTCTAATTTGTCAGATAGGCCAACTCACAGTGGGGGGAGTTGCTACCGGCTACTACTAAGGCACTTTCTATTAGAAGACCATTTCACCAGCTGTAATCTTCAATCCTGGACCATTCCCTGTGAAGTAGAGCACCCTGCACCTGCTGGTGTTTGCCTGGAACAGCTGATCCTGTTTCTGATCCTTCAAGAGCAGCCACAATTTCCCACTTCATCATATTCTAAATTGGTTCAGCTTCATACTTACTCACAGGCTCCAGGTTTCAGGGAAAACAGATGGTTCCCTCCTCACTTAAGTAGGTGTTACAGTTCTGCTTTGCCAGTCAACAGGGGAAATCCTAGCTGAATTAGTCCAAGTTGTTAAGGGGAGGGAGGAAGAAGAGGGATGCTTCGAACATACTTCTCATTCCCCCCCACCCCCCACTGTAGAACCTGCTGAAACATATTAAAAGTCTCTCCTGACTGTCACAGGGGACCTGTGGTGCATTTAATGAGCATTTCCTGGGACATTGTCTTTGGGCATTTTTTTTCATGGATATTCCATCTGGAGAAGAAAGTACTCCAGCTGCTGGCATCTAAAATATGATTAATCTCACAAGAAGATGTTTATAAGTCCTGTGGGTGGTAACCTAATTTGCTTTCTCAAGTGGGACCCTCCAACACAACAAAATCTACTGTGTTTTCTTTCCCAGAAAACACCCTGTTAATACCAATGACTCAATTATCTATAGATTCAGTATAACACCAATCTAACCATCTCAATGGAAGCCAAGGGCATTTCCAAATTCTGTACAACATAGGAACTAAAGCATGTTTACAAAAGAAATACAAATAGGTACTTGTGTTGGTACAAAAATCATGGATGTTTCAATTGGGACATTACTGGCTTTCTCTCAGAAGTAGAAGAGAAAGGTCTTGTGAAATGTAGTTTGTAAAGCTGTCCTTGGCAGTTGCATTCTGGGGTCCCATTCATTGGAACAAGATACATTCACACATCTGTGTCGGTCATGATGACCCTTCCCTGTTGCTCTCAAGCCAGTTTGATGCCTGTGCAGGAATGAGGAATATATTTCAGATTTTCTTTACTTATACTGCTGTCACATGTCAGATAATAATGTTACCAATGATGATGATTGGTCAGCAGAGTAGTCATTGAAAAGAACAATGAATGACCAAGAACTCTTTCTAAAATACTTCATAAATGTGGGGGCCGTAGGGAGGGGCATTCATCATGGAGGACAGAGTGGAGGATAACAGACTCTTGTCTACATGTTAGGGTCGCTTCCAAGCACCACTGAAACGTGTAGCTGATTCAGTTATGTAATGAAGTTGGGCATGTGTTAAAACACTTGCTTCTATTCTGTGGGCCCACCATAGAGGCTGTGATGGATGGGTCCTGGGGTTCTTACTCAGTAGGGTGATATTCTATTTTTGAAGTGATGGAGTAAATATCAATTGTAGTTAATCACTCGTTATGGCCATTCACTTTGGGAGAAGGGGAAGGAGGTAGCTAGTTAGCCAAGTGATTATGTGGATGATGATAGAATGCCAAAAATCTGTCATGTAATCAAGAGGCTTCCTAATTGGCTGAGAGGAAACCTGGGACTGCAGAATGGATGAATAAGCTTCATTCAGTACTCCTAGGTGTCCAAACCCCAAATTGGCCAGGTGGTATTCTGGTACTGAAAACAAGCAGCATTTTTCTCGTGATATCACAAGGGGATCAGATGCTGGGCAAAAAAAATGTCATGCACCAGCAGATTCCCAAAAGAATGCTACTGTGAACAGCTTTTAAGGTTCAGATTATACAGTAATAGTAAACACTCTGTTTATTCCATTACAAATCAAAGTAAACATTCACAATATTCACAACATTACATCTTATCACAGAAAGTCACAATATAGTGTTCATAACAGCTTAACATTAGAATAGCCACACATTTTTCACTGCAGTGGCCACAATGTTTAGAACAAGGAACAAAAGAATAATCACCTGGTTTCCCTAAGGGGGAAACCCTTTTCACTTAATCATTCAGTCAATCAATTCACAATATATCAATCTTCCACTCATGGGGCAACCATTAACTTAGTCAGTCACTCATCTAGCAGTCAGTCATTAAGCTGGATTCCCAATTACTAAATATCATTAGTCACTATCATGGAAAACCACACAAACTCTCCACCCCTTGGTTTCCAGCAAACCTCAGTTTTGTCCAAGGGGAGGCCTTTTCTTCATCTTGACTCTGGGTGGTCTCTCTGATTCCCTGGATCCCCTTCCATGGTCCCAGATACCTCCTGAATCCACAAAACAGTCACCTGGATTCAGAAGCAGACAGCTGTCAGGTTCTCATCC
>JAQQSW010024587.1:0-10058 GCA_028646575.1 Pseudocheirus occidentalis | reverse complement strand
GATAACAACCCATAGGATAAAGGAATGTTGTACAGTATTATAAAGGTTTTGCTAACTATGCCTGACTTAGACAAAGATTCACCTTAGCTAGCTGAGAGCAGTCCTAGCCACTATCACTAAAGAGGAAAAAAATATATATATATATATATATATATATATATATATATATATAAATCACAATAAGGAGCTTCAAGGACCTTTAGAAATTATCTAGTCCACATTCCTCATTTTACATATAAAGCAACAACTCCAAAGGTGAAGAAATTTGTCAAAATAGACTGAGAAACATAAGTAAGATTCAAACTGAGATCCTCTTACTTCCACTCAGAACTCTCGAAAAAATGGTATAGAGAGGCAGCCAAAAATTATGGAGTAAAGGTAGGGACTCACCTGAGATCTCCCCCAGCCTCCTTGAAATACCTTTAAACAAAGGCTCTGAACAAATTTTAGAGTGGCAGAACCTACAGAATGATGGAGTGAAACAGTACCTTAGCCCTAGACACCTTAGAAGTTAGTAAGGAAAGGTCTGTTGCACCAGAATGAGGGAGGAGCTGAGACCAGCACAGGCCATGCCAGCACAGACCAGGACCAGAAAATCAGGAGCAGGCCTCAGCGCAACTGAATCAGCAGCACCAATGGCAGTTTTCATCCTTTTGCTGGCACCAGAGGCAAAACTCTGTTGCGTTAACTATACTCATATTTGGGATGCAGTCCTGGGTTTTAATCCCAGTGCAAGGAGGAGCACTATCAGAGCAGAACTTAAGGACATAAGGATCCTTGTCACAGTTCCATGGTTGTAAACAGTGCTTGTGGTCTCTCACAAACCAGTGCTCATTACAGGAGAATAGTAAACACACATCTCTTTAGATCATACCACCTTGGAAGACACACATACACACACATGCACACAAACCTGAAGATTGGGACATTGACCCCCTCCACTTGGGAAATAAAACCCCATTTTAGCATACAGTTAAATGTCAAGAAATAGACTGGAAAAGGAACAAAGAACATTTTTTAAAATCTCACTATAGAAAGTTATTGTGGTAACAAGGAAGAACAAAACACAGACTCAGAAGAAGACAATAGTCAAAAACCTGCATCCTCAAAGAAAAATGTTAATTGGTCTCAGGTCATGAAAGAGCTCAAAAAGGATTTTAAAATCAAGTAAGAGAGATGGAAGAAAAATTGGGAAGAAAAATGAGAGTGATGCAAGAAAATCATGAAAAAACAACTCAATAGTTTGGTGAAGGAGGAACCCAAAATACTGAGGAAAACATCACCTTAGAAAGCAGAACAGGGCAAATAGGAAAAAGATATACAAGAATTCACTAAAGAGAAGAACTTCTTAAAAAGTAGAGTAGGCCAAAAGGAAAAGGAGGTACAAAAGTTCAGTGAAGAAAATAATTTCTTAAAAGTTAGAATTGGGCAAGTGTATGCTAATGACTTTATGAGGCATCAAGAAACAAACAAAATAAAAAGATAGACATAAAAGAAGAAAATGTGGAATAGGTCATGCAAAAAAAAATTAACTTGGAAAATAGATCCAGGAAAAATAATTTAAGAATTACTGAACTACCTGAAAATCATGGTAAAACAAAACAAAACAAAACAAAAACATAGCTATCATCTTTTAAGTAATTTTCAAGGAAAATTATCTTGATATTCTAGAATCATGAAGTAAATAGACATTGAAAGAATACATCAATCACATTCCAAAAGAGATCCCAAAATGAAAACTCTCAGGAATATTATAATAAAATTCCAGTCATTCAAGATTGTATCAGCAAGTGCCCTAGCATACCCAGGATGGCTGCTAGCACAGGTTCTTAGATCCACTTTTCTAAAAGAAAGCAATTCGAAATGGGTTAACAATCTTACTTTAATTAATCAATCGTATGTATATCATTTACCTAGTTGAGGAGAAAAAGTCAGCACCTTGAACTTCAGAGAATACAAACCGAAGTTACAAGGAGAAGTTACAAGAAGACAAAGAAACAGATCAGCAGACGGGCTTTCAGCCGTCTGACCATCACATCCATACCTAGTTAACTGCCAGAGAGGGAAGCACCATCATCTGGGTTTTCAAAGCCAGAGGGCTCAACAGCTTCCAAGAGTCTCTTCTGGCCAAATCACACAACTCTTTCCAAAGTGAGCTCCAAAGCAAAAACTCACATCAGGATATATATATAGAGAGAGCCTTCTCCTGGATCAGAGAATGTCACAACCCTCTTGACCCACTGCCCAATCACAAAATAATAAGGCCTGGGCATTCCTGAAGAACAAACCTCCTGCCACAGGCTCCATGTGACCACATTCAGCTTATTAGGGGGCAGAGAATATTTTCAAATCAGGGAAGGTTCTCAGAGTCACTTAATCTTATCAAAAAGACTAGGGACAGGGAAGATTCCCATAATAAAGATCAAAAAGAAAATGCTGTAAATAGCCAAAAAGAAATAATTCAAATATCATGGAGCCACAGTCAGAATAACACACAATTTAGAAGCTTCTACATTAAAAGTTCAAAGGGCTTAGAATATGATATTTCAGAAGGTTAGGCCTACAACCAAGAATCACCTACTCAGGAAAACTGAATATAATCCTAAAGGGGAAAAATGGGTACTCAATGAAATAGGCGACTTTCAAGCATTTCTGATGGAAAGACCAGAGGTGAATAGAAAATCTGACTTTCAAATACAAGATGAAAAAGAAGAATAAAAAGGAAATGGGAAAAATGAGTATTAAGGGATTCTATAGGTTAAACTGTTTATATCCTGCATAGGAAAAATGATGTTTATACTGCCTAAAAACTTTCTTATTGTTAGGTCAGTTAGGAGTATGTGTAGACAGAAAACAGAGGTATGAGTTGAATGTGATGCTATGATTATGTAAAAAAAATGAAATCAAGTAATGTGAATGAACTGAGAGAAGGGGAAAGGGAAAGGTAGAATTATCTGATTTGAAAGAGGTTTGAAAAAGATCTAACAATGGAGGGGCAAATGGGTGGAATGGAGAAGAGAACACATGAACCTTACTCTCATTGGAATTGGCTCAAAGAGGGAATAACATACATACTCAGTTGAGAATAGAAATCCATTTTGCTATACAGGGAAGTAGGAAGGGAAGGGAATAAGAAAAAGTAGAGGAGAACTGATAGAAGGAGAGCAGTTTGGGGGAAGTAAAAATCAGAAGCAAACCATTTTTGAGACTGGACAGGGCATAAGGAGAGAAAAAGAGAATAGGATAAATGGAGGAAATAGGATGGAAGGAAATAGCTGGTAATCATTACTATGAAAATAATTATGGTCAGTTTCTTTGAAAAAGACTTCATTTCTCAAATATATAGAAAATGAGTCAAATCAATAAAAATAAGGACCATTCATCAACTGATATATGTTCAAAATATATGACCCAGCAGTTTTCAAAGTAATCAAAGCTATCTGTAGTCATATGGAAAAAAATGCTCTAAATCACTATTAATGAAATACAAATTGAAACAATTCTGAGCTATCACCTCGCATCATTCATATAGGCTAATATGATAGAAAAGGAAAATGACAAATTTTGGAGAGGATGTGAAAAAATTAGAACACTAATGTACTCTTGGTGAGGTTGTATACTGAATCAGTCATTCTGAAGAGCAATTTGGAACTATGCCCAAAGGGTAAAAAGCCATGCATGTAGCCTTTGACTTAGAAATACCTACCCTTACTAGGTCTGCATCCCAAAGAGACAAAAAGCAAATAGGAAAAGAACAAATGTGTAATTAAAAAAATATTTATAGAAACTATTTTAGTGGTGGTGAAGAATTGGAAATTGAGGGGATGCCAGTCAGTTGGGGAACAGCTAAAGAGGTTGTTTATGATGATTGTAATGAAATACTATTATGCTTTAAGAAATGAGCAGGCAGATTTCAGAAACACCTGGAAAGAATTACATGAACTGATGCTAAGTTAAGTGAGCAGAATCAGGACAACATTGTACACAGCAACAGCAACACTGTTCAATGACAAACTATGGTAGACTTAGCTCTTCTTAGCAATACAGTGATCCAAGACAATTCTGTATGAATTGTGATGAAAGATGCTTTCCATCTCCAGAGAAAGAACTGGTAGAGCCAGAATGCAGATCAAAGACACTTTCTCTTTATTTTTCTTGGGTTTTCTTTCTGTGTTTTCTTTCACAAAATGAATTATATGGAAATGTGTTTTGCATGATTACATGTCAAGAGAAAATTTGAAGCTCAAAATCTGAAGAAAAGAAAGTTTAAGTTGTTTTCGTATGTTTGTGAAAAACAAAAAAAGATTAAAATAAAGAAAAACAGCATAGAGCAAGCTAAACAGACGAATGCAGTCAGAAAGAAATTTCAGTACTCCATATACTCCCATCAACAATAAGATACTGCAAAGGAGGAAAGAACCAGATTCAATTACCCTTTTCCAACATGGCTATTATAAAAATATGTTAGAAACCTAGATTATGGAAACCAATTAAACTTTTGCAAGCTGAGTGAATTTGAAAACTATTTTCATAGCTGATGTATAATATTGTAATGGAGCTAGAGATATTTATGGGTTTAGTGAACTTCCAAGTGAGAAAACTCCCTTTACTCAATGCAAATTGGCACCTTCTCTATGACTTATATTCTTGCAGAATTTTCTAGAGCACTGAGAGTTTAAATGATTTGCTGAGGGTCACACAGACAGTATGTGTCAGAAGTAGGATTTTTAAAAAGGAATCACAGCAAATTACTTAAGAGTCAGAGACACAGATTTCTCTACCATCAATTTTCTGAATAAAAAAGTGAATAGTAAAGCAGTTGTACTACAAAGATTCCTATGTAAGTGATAATATTATAAATTAAGCCAAATGACAACCAAACTTGAATCAGAGTCAATTAATGTTAGAACAAAGGGAGATCATTAATTGTTGGAATATAAAGTTTTGCCCCTTTGTTAAAAGTGAATTCTTAAGGGAAAATGTGGCATAAAATGAAATATATATGCATGAGTGTGTGTATGTTCATATATCTGACTACTATCTGTGTATATTCCCCACTTGTATTATGTATGTATGTATGTGTATATGTATGTATGTACTATGTGTGTATGTGTTTATATATGCTTGTGTGTGTATATACTACCCCATTTCACAAAGAGTAGAGTAAAAAAAAAAGAGAGGGAAAAACATAAGTGATGGGTGATAAGTGAAATCTAATCACTTTGTAGTTATCCCTCAACATCTGAAGTTTTAATTCAACCCCATAATTCCTATACATAATTCATATCCAAGCAACTCCTGGCACTATTATTGGATTTAAGCACATAAATGGGTGGTTAGTGTAGATGAATAAATTATCTTGATGAGCCATTTTTATTTCATCATCTCTTTTCAAGGAAAGAGTGTGGGTAGTTTGGCAGGCTTTCCTTGAAGAATAATACTGTATAATTATCATGCCAAATATTCATGTCATATAAAGTAATAATAATAAGACACACATGACACTGACAACACAGGGAAACCATCAAATTTTGGAATGAGGTACCTTGGAGAGCATTTGTTTCTCTTATGCCTTCATCAACAATACAGAAGTATTGAGCACCTGTGTGCAAGACATGGGGTGAAGTGCTGGAAAGAAAAAAAAGAGAGAGCCTCTGTTTTTAATGAGTTGACAATTCAGTGGGAGAAAGAGCACATATGTGTGACTTCCTGGAAAGATGACTTGCCTTGAAGTCAGAACACCTGGATCTAATTACTGATTTTACTGGTGTGTGACCTTTCTGGGCCTCCATTTTTCAACCTGTAAAATAATCATATAATACATACACAAATATTTTGTGAGGGGAAAAATACTCTTATAGAATGTGAGCTGGCAATCAAGTACTGAGGCATCGTACTATTATTATAAAAGTAACAACAATGCAAGATTGGCTAAATTAGCTGACAGAAAAATATAGGTCCTATAATATTCTCCATGATGTAAGATCTCAGCAGGCTAGAGAAAATTGTGAATGGTTCATAGAAAAGAAAAAATTTGAGAAGACCTTGTCAGTATTCTAATAGCAAAATGGCCTGCTTGACATCTTCTTTTCCCCCATGACAAAATGTGCCTCTAGCCCACTCCCTGCATCCTATCTTTCCATGTATCCATCAAACATCACTCTTTTCTTCTCCATCGTGTTTGATCCTCTGCCCTCCCCATATCCATTCGCAATTGACTGATCTCCCCTCTTACTTCTTCAATTGCAATTGAGCATTTGTCCTCACCATTCTTTATCTTTTTTTCCCATCTTTATATGCCATCCAGTCATGAATCCAGACCATTTACCCCCCATAAATATCACACTTTTCTTTACCTGGACTAGCACCCTTCCTGTTAGATCTTTATAATATATATCCACAGTTTCTGGAGATCTTCATCTACTTATCTATATAACTCTTGCCCTGCGGCCCAATGTGACTGAGAGCAAATCTGCCTAGCTCACTGTATCTAACTAGTCTTTGACCATAGTTCAACTTCATCTAGCCATCCAGTCACCCACTCAGGACATCCTGTCATCCCCCTGGTCCCTTTCTACCTCTTGGCTGAGCATAGTAATTGAATCAATGGTTGTAGCTGCTCCATTGCTTCTGGAAAGGACCCATGATAAGTAGCTAGTTAATCGTAAATCCTAGATTCACACACAGACTCTGCCTGCAAATCTAACTTTTTGTTTTTCACTTTTAATAGACTTCATGGAAATCCTAGAGTTCAAAGGGAACCTGAGGTACAATATGGTCCATTTCTGTGATTATATAAATGGGGAAACTGAGACCCAAAAATTTAAATGATTTGTCCAAGACACACAGTTCGTCTAACTCCTTTACTGAATTCTTCACACTTTGAAATATAGTATCCTAAATAAAGCTATGAAGTATCTGAAACAACACTGTTTAAAACAGTATCTGTTGATTGATTTAAGACAATGAGATTAAATCCTTATTGTGACAAGAGCTGGGGAAAAAAATTCTAAAGCCAAATATAGCTTCAGATTACTAAAGTGATGGCATTATTTAATGAAAATAGCTATCCCTTTCCCTGTACAATATTTTATCAGAGTGGCAGTGTGGTATAACCGACAGAATGAAGTCAGCAAGACCTGAGTTTGAATTCTGACTCCATCACTCACTGTGTTCCCATGCAGGAATCAGTTTAGCCCTCTGAGTCAGTTTCCTCAGCTAAAAAATGTGGGTACTTAGAGAAATTTGAAGTTGTTGTCATGGCCAACTAGGGGATAGAGCAGATAGAGTGCTAGGTCCAGAGTCAGTAAGATCTGAGTTCAAATCCCCTATCAGACACCTTATAACTGTAAGACCCTGAACAAGTCATTTTACCCTTTTTTACACGAGTTTCCTCATCTATAAAATGGGGATAATAATAGCATGTGGTTCCCAGAACTGTAAGGATCAAATGAAACTATATATATATAAATGCTTAGTGAAATACCTGGCTTATGGTATGTGCTATATAAATGTTAACTCTAGCTCTCTTGTGAGAGTCAAGCACGATATGATAGAAAGGTCATTGGATTTGAAGAGAGAGGGTAATGGGTTTGATTCCTGGTCTGCCAATGAATGCCTGTGAGCCCAAGGCCAAATCACTGTACCTCTCTGTAAAATGAGGTTATTATTGAAGCTTCTAGACAGTTCTAAATCTTTAGCATTTCCCCTTTAGTATTGCCACCAAAAATAGGGAACTATATGTAGGTAAAGTGCTTTGGTGACTCTTCAGCTCTATGTATATTTGAATTGCTATTTTTAGCTAGAACCCCTTAACATTAGCAGAAGTTGGCATGTCATCACAAGGCTTCTTATTGCTTTGGCCTTGAGTACTGTACAAATTCAAATTTACTTAGAAATAGTCAGTAAATGAAGATCTATAAGGAGTCTATGGCTTTGAAGACGCAACTTACAGCACACAATTAGTGGCTTTTGCCTCTCTCTTGGGCTTAGTAAAATCTAACAACGGTGTTGAGAGAGTTGCTGTCAGTGCTTCAGCACAAGCTGTGAAATCACACTGGAGCAAATCTGATTACCCAGATCGGAAAAGAGTCTGCACAGGGCAAAACCTGAGCATTCTGTTCACACAGTTTAAGATGGGGCCAATGACTCATGCTGTGGCCTTGAAAGGGTGCAAACAGCTGAATGAATAGAAGGGCTACAAAGATTTATTAGGCTGCTCTCAGGGGAAATCCAACACCTGGCCCATGAAACTGCCTGTAGAATTAGTCATCCCAGGAAATTGGATCACTTTTGCCCTTGCTGGAATTAACCAAGAATTCTTTGTTTTGCAACAATTACCCTATTTCACATTGCAGAATATATAAATTGACAGAATATTACAGTGGATAAAATGTTGGATTTGGAATGATGAAGAACTAGGTTTAAAGTGTACCTCTAATACTTACTAACTGTGTGAACATGAGCAAATCACTTAATATCTATCTGAGCCTCAGTTTCCTCATTTGTTAAAAAATGTGATTACAATGCCTACAGTGCCTAATTTATAAGACTGTTATGAAATTCAAATGAGGTAATGTATGTAAAGCATTTTCAAACTTTAAAGTCCTAAATAAATGTCATCATGATCAATGTACCTTACAAAATGTAAATGATGTTGAACATCTGGATTCAGGGTTGAAGTAATAGCTTTCCTGAACATAAGTTTAAAAGTAACTGAAATGTTTTAAAACATTTTCAGTGACTAATTTTATTGCTTCCTTCATTCTAAATGATATGCAGTTTTGGTTCTGAGAGACAGTTAAAAAAATGTGCTATGCAAGAATGAGGGAAACAGATCTGAGGTTCCATTCCTTACTATACTGCTGAGACCTAGTGGAACCTGAGGTTACTTTTTGAAAACCCATTATGCAATATGGAAAATGTAAACAACAGTGTATTATATTTACCAATCACATTAGGACAAAATGCTGATTAATAAAAAGCTTTCAGTCATTGTTTGAGAAAGGAGATGATAAAACAGAGTTACTATTTTATTTTAAAGTAATTTTTAATGATATAAAGCACTTGGATTCCAAACTGAATACAAAGAATTATTCAATAGAGAAACACCTTTCCAGAATAGCAAACAATCCCACTCCTTAGAAAACTGTCTTCTTTAATTTTCTGGTCAATATCTTGAAGTATCTTTATCACCGTCACCACTGCTGCCACCACCACCATCATTGTTATAATTGCTCAAATTCATAGAATATTCCTTACTTTTGATAACCCTAGGAGCTTTACAATAATTATACAAGGCAGGTATTTTAAGGTATTATCATTCTTATTTTAGAGAGGAGAAAATTGATACTCAGAGATAAAGTATATGACCATGTTCACACAGTGAATAAGTTCTTGATCTAAATTCAAACTCAGTTCTTCTGAACACTAACATATGTGTATATGTGTGCATGTATTTGTGTGTGTGTATGCAACCTGGCAACAACTTTTCTCCTTGCCCATAATCCCCAATAGTCTCCCCTTTCTCTTTTGCCACTTTGTCCTCTAATTTCCCAAGACAACCATGTTATAGCATCCTAAAATTTTGGAAGTGGAGAGAAATTTGAATAATACCTTATTTTTGTAGAAGAAACTTAGGTACAAAGAGATTAAGTGACTTGTCTGAGGTCAAAGGACAAGCAAGCAGGACATATGAAAGCCTCTTGAGTCCAGGTCTTTGAATGTTCAAGTCAGGATCAAGTGGTTTTTACTATATCATTTTGCTTTCAACATATGTGTGTATATATGTACATATGTATATATGTATATGTGTGCATGCCTATATATATATATATATGTGCATATACCTCAGAGTGTGGGCCCTAAGTCCTATCAGATGAGGTGCTTTATGTTGCCACTCTGCAAACCAAAAACACTAAGATTAAATATCTCAGTATTTCCAAGTCTTTAAAAGCTATTTGGACAGAGGTGTTGAGAAAGCACTTCTAGGTGGCAAATGTATTTCAGTTGGAGTCTCCTGGAGATAATTACCTTATCTTTGGTTCTAAAGGCAGTGT
>JAQQSW010024586.1:0-10059 GCA_028646575.1 Pseudocheirus occidentalis | reverse complement strand
CTGGAACCTTGCTGTTGGTTCAGAAACCCTGAAGAAGGATTTTCTTGTTGTGTGTGTACGCAGAAAATCCTGGAAGAGGGTCTTGCTGATATTTTTAGGGGTTCTGAGGCTGTTCTGCACACAGGGAGTGGATTGATTACAACACTGGCAATGTACATTGTGGCTCTGTTTTGTCTCCCCAAGAATAGAGATTTCTGAGAACTTGGCTCATGTCAACATGAAGACAAAAACCTCTCCTTGGGTATTAAATGCTGTGATGGTATCTTAACCTTAAGTTGTAGCTTAAGAGTAGATGGCCTTTTGTGCTCTCCACTGCCCCTTCTGAGAAAAGTGCTTGGTATTAATGGTTGGTATTATAATTCAATTGTGATTCAGGGGTGGAAAACTTTTGACTTTTTGTGCTCTGTGACTTACCAAATGAACGTACTTTGTTTATGATTGGAAACTAGTCTCCATTTGAGAAAAGAGGCTTTGTTGAGGGACTAAATGAATGTACTGCCCAAGGGTTGGCTACTTGGACTAATGTGCTGCCCAGGGGTGGTGTACTTAGACCTTGGTACTTTGCAATTGAATTCAGGACTTACTAAATTATTGAGTTATACAGGCCCTGCCCTGTCAAAGCAGTGGGCATGCACCAACAGGGTGGTGGATGAGGCCTGCTGATCCACTAACCACAAGGGCCATTCCCAGGCCTATCACCACAGGACAGGGATCAGACTGAGCTGGGTAAGAGACAAAGGCAGGGCCCATGGCAGGGACAGCAGCTACTCCAGGGAGTACCCATCTGCAGCCTGGAAATAAAAAAAAACCCTTTCTGAACTTCCAGGGACCAAGATGACAGACTGAATACCAGTTGCTCCAATCTCGCCTTTAACCCGAAAAACACAGTAATTATTGCCCCAGAAGAAAATTTTAAGCAGTAAAGGCTTGGGAACCCTGGAAGAAAGGTGTGGCTAAGGTCCTACCTCAAAAATGGGAAGAAAGCAGGCTACAAAGACAAAGACTCTGGAATCCTATTAGGTGAGAGGGAGAAATCAAACTCAGAAGGAGAAAGCATTGACTTCACACCTGCAGCTGAAACCTTAACAGGGACTACAACCTTGTCTCAGGCACAAAAAGCATTCCTAGGTGAGCTCAAAAAGAACTTTGAAATCCAAGTTAGAGATGTAGAAGATAAAATCAAAACCTCATAAAAACAAAATTGTGAAATTAGAAAAACATTACAATGAAGAGAACAGCTCCTTAAAAAGTAAAATATGTGAACTAAAAATGATGTATGAGCATATGGAAAAGAAGCTTCAAAAACTAACTGAGGAGAATAATTCATTAAAAACTAGAAGCAGCCAAATTGAAGCCAATGACTCTATGCGGAACCAAGAATCAGTCAAACAAAACATTAAGACTGAAAAATTAGAAAAAGAGGTAAAACATCTCAAAGGAAAAATAACTGACCTCGAAAACAGATTCAGGAGAGACAATCTGAGAATCATTCTTCTACCAGAAAAATCACGATGAAAAAATGAGTCTGGACAATATCTTCCAACAGCTCATCAAGGAAAACTGCCCTGAGATCCTAGAACCAGAGGGTAAAATAGAAATCTGGAGAATCCACCAGACACCTCCTGGAAGAGATCCCAAATTGAAATGTCTGGGAAACATTGTGGCCAAACTTCAGAACTATAAGGTAAAGCAGAAAATACTACAAGTGGCCAGAAAGAAACAATTCAGATTTCGCAGAACCACAGTGACAATCGCACGGGATCTAGCAGCCTCATTGTTGAAAGATAGGAAGAACTGGAATATGAGTTTTCACAAGGCAAAAGAGCTCAGGCTACAACCAAGAATCATCTATCCAGTAAGACTGAGCATAATCTACCAGGCAACAGGAATGGACATTCAGATAAACAGAATTCCAGACCTTCCTGATGGAAAATCCAGAGCTCAATGGAAAATTCAACCTCCAATTACAAGAACCAGGAGATACATAGAAGAGTTCTTCAGTTTCTGAAGAGTAAAAGACACTGTGCAAGGACATCAGGATAATCTATGTGTACATTGGTACAAGAAATACCCACAAAGTTTGAAAAGATACCACAAGAAGATTGGCAATGAGGAGATGAATGTTTTATTTGTGACCAAAGCAATTGATGAAAATGTGGAAATATTGCAATTTAAATCAATAGAGGAGACTCCCCAACCTGAGAAAAATTCAGAAAAGTCCTGAAGAGAAAGATCTAGGATGAGCAAAAGAATTATGTTCTCAGATTGAATATTGTTAAGCTTTTATGTATTCACCAAAGAAGAATATTGATATTTTATATTAGTATACATTAAAAGGGAGATATATATATACTCATCCTACTTGTTTGATTGTTTCATGGAAGATATCCTAAATTGAACCCAAACAAAAATTCCTAGTGATAGCAAGATTTTCAAATACTTCTCTTTGTGGATGGCATGGTACTAATTGCATTGAGCCAAGGAACACTACCTTGTGAAAAACACACTAATTCAAAAGAAATCACTTTAACTATCCACACTGGAAAGACAAAAAAGAGTCTATACCATACATTGCCCTAATTGTGATATGTAAAAGAAAGGGTAGTCAATTGAATCAATCCATCTGTATGTGATATACAAAGACATAAATATAGGCAGATAAAGTAGAAGGTATGTGGGAAAAATTGCAAAGTACGTTCACTTGTGTTCTAAATGCCAATAATCCTTCCCCATTTGTCATTCTTCTTGTATTTCACTTAATTAAATTGTTTACAAATGAAAAAAATATTGAGTTATGCAATATTTTGATTCTCTGTAAATGTTTTGGCTTAATCTGTCACTGAATAAGTGGAGTTTGTGATGCTCTTAATCCAAACCTGGAAGTTGCTTTTGCTTGATCTTACAGAAGGGAAAGTCAGTATACAGAGGAAAAGGAATGGTTTGATAAATTATTTATTTACATAACCCTATTTTTCCCCCTGAGGATGGCAGGCAATTAAAAAACCATCTATTTTGATATTGTGCAAACTGTACTTCTCAGCAAGACTCAGAATAATTATATAAGGACGTGTTATGTCCAGATTACTTAAAGGAATCTCCACTGAAATCCTGCTTGAATGCCTCATCATGACATGGTGATGCTGCTGTTGCACTCTTAAAAGGCCGTAATAGAATGTAAACCCTCTCAAGTCCTACAAAAGTGGCCTGGATGTCAAAGGGAGAGTCTAATTTTGGAGAAGTTTATCAAAAAGTTGAATAATTTGGGCCATAATAAATTAAAAAGCCTATCTACAAAGGCTTGAAGGGTTTGAGATTGGTATTTGTGGAGAGGACTCATCCACCAATAAGATTACAGATCACTAAGGTATTTAAAGTGGGGTAAGAATTTTCTCGTCCCAATACTATTTTAGAATTAATAACAATATAAGACAGCAAAATAATGTGTTATTTCTAGATTTGGTATTCCAGGCTAAAAGTCTAAAGAAGAACAATGACAAAAGAACTGAAAAGCGAAACATATACTAAACTGTCAGTCAGTTTCTATTGAACTCTTTTCTCAAATATTCTGCAGCAAGCAAGCATACTGCTCTGCTCTTTGGTTTCAAAGATCTTTTAAGCGCTACATTAGAAAAAGCATTGACTTTTAGGCATGAACAACTTCTTCTGGGCTGAAAGAGGAAGACATGTGCAGGCAGCAATTTAAAATGCCACCCTAAGTAAATATATGGGAAGAGGAAATCTATGGAACCAGGCCCCAACCTCTCTTGCCAACCCCATCATATATTGCTCCCTTCTGCCATGTGAGGGTCCAATCAAACTGACATTTTCTCTCTTCTTCTCACATGGTTTTCCATTTCCCATCTGTCACCCATGCCTGAAATTCACCTCCTCCATACCCAAACCTCTTGGAAGTCCTCTTTTTCCTTTATGACACTGTTCAAATGTTACTGGCCTCCCTCCCAAACTACCTTATTTTTAACTATCTTGGATTCATTTGTACTTTTCTATGTGGGAGAGTCAGCTGACATAGTGGTTAGAAAACCAGATTGAGAGTCAAGAAAATTTCAGTTCAAGTTTAACCTCTGACATATTTACTGTGTAACCCTGGACAAGTCTTTCTGAGTGCTCTAGAAAGAAACATGAAACTCCCTGGTCATCTGCAGTTCACAAAACTCTGAAGTACATAAAGCAAACAGATTAAAAAGTAATTGGGAAATAAAAATACAAGACAACATAGATCAGATTAATTCATAGCTTTCTAGGACATTAAAATGCAATTGGGAATTATTTAAAAGATAAATAAGATCCAATAAAACAGAGATATCATTACATTTTAAAACTAAATCTATATGTGACCTCCAGGAATCCTTAAGTATGGATTACTAGTCTCCATTTTCATATGAGATTGATGCCACTAGCGTAGGTTATCTCTAAGGCTGGTTCAAGGTCTCAATCTATGACACTCTGATCAGAATACGACAAGAAAAGTACTTAATCAGTTATGGGACCAGAGCCAGCCAAAGGACGTAGATGCTCTAGAAAAAAGAAAAAAAACTCTAGTGTTCTGTGTGGATGCAGCTAGGTGGTACAGTGGAAACAGTGCTTGGCTTGGAGATTCGTCATCCTGAGTACAAATCTGGCCTCAGATTCTTACTAGCTATGTAACCCTGGGCAAACCACTTAGCCTTGTTTGCCCCAGTTCCTTATATGTAAAATGAGATGGAGAAGAAAATGGCATGACCCCAAAGAAAAGAAAAAAAGGACATCTCCTTCTACCCTTTTGCATAGAAGGAAACTACAGATATGGGATACTACAGTTTATTTCAGGTTGTTTTGTTTTGCTCTGTTTTTTTATGTGTTGATCAGATTTGCTATGGTTTTTGTCAATGTTTTTTTTTTGTTGGTGGTTTGGTTTCGTTTTGAAGGTTTCTTTTCCCATCTTTTCCCTTTGTTTTTTTTCTATTTTTAAAATTATGTGCTATTTGTGATAACTTCATGGAAGTGATTAGGTTTGTGGATAAATGGAGAAATTTAGGTAATGGGAAAATAAAAGATTAATAAAAATTTTGCTTAAAAATTGAAAGGAAGTATTATAAGCTAAGGCTGATTCAGGCTGGCCTATTGCTTCAGGTGTAGAACTTACAGAACATGTAATACTTTATAAATGGAAATTTACTCAGCCATAACAGGGAAGAGATCTTCAGTAAGGGCATAGAATTTATTTAGTTGGGCACAGCTTCTTGGTTTCTGCTTTCTCTATGTTGGTCCACCAGGCAAGAGCCTGAAGGAAAAATTCTTAACTCCTCATTGGTTGGTTTTTGTGATTAGGCCACCAGGAAATGGTTCAGGCCTTATTCCTCTGAAACATTTTAAGTCTTCAGGAGATTTTCAATATTTTTAGAGAAAGATTAGGCTAGTAGCTTAGGATATTTTTCCAGGAATGGGCGTGGTGGAAAGGAAGGAGGTTTCTAAGAATCACACAATTCTTAGACTATGTACAAAAATGAATTAAACTGCCAGTACACTGAAGGTGAGATTTTATCCAAAGACTAAGGAGTAGACTCACTATTAAAGGAATAGCTACTACTTCCACGAATGAAGTAATAGCAAATTTATGTTGTAATAGGAGATTTAAATATTTGGTGAACTAATATTCTTCTGATTAGCAATAAATAACTTATTTACATAATACCTCATAGTTTTTGAAGTTCTTTCATATTCATCATCTTTTTTTAGTCTTAGAACACCCCTGTGGAGTATATAATAAGAATAATATTGTTCTCATTTTATGGATGAGGAAACAAGCTAAGCAACTTGCTGAAGGTCAGAGTTAATATTCAATTCCCGTATCATGGGTTATATCTTTTATAGCAAAGGCATTCCCAAAGTTTCAGAGAGAGGAATGAAGACCAGATTAGGGAAGTTCATCTGGAAGGATGGGGTTGTATAGAAGGGAAGAAAAACCTTCTAATGGGTAGCTCAGATGGCTTACATGTATTGCAAGAATAAAGAGGAAAAATGATATTTCATCTGTCTTGTTCATTCATTCCTTTTGAATTCCTTTAGGATGGAGAACAGGTCTTATTCCATCTGATTCCACTTTGGGATTAAAATAGCCTTAAGTTATACTATTTTGGTTACTTTGCCAACTTTTGGACCCAGTTTAGAATATCACACGTAAAATATCCAAGTGAGAGTAAGATTGAATAGTAGAGTCAAATAACAGATTAAAAAAACACACAGGAAAAGACAATTTAATTTAACTGCAGCCAAAATAACACCCAGACATGGAGGCTTCTGTATATGAAGAAGAGTATATTAAGGCCTTACTAACTAGCCATCAGGGACAGAGGGTTTGCCAAGGAGCCCCAAAAGAATTCAAGCTAGTTCTAACATGTTGTTTTTGCCCTATTCAGGTCTATGAAGCTTCAGAAAGAGGAAGCAGAAATCTACTCTGAAACTGTGGGAATGAGATAAAGTAGGCTGTTCAAGGATTTGGATAGAGCAGAAAATGCCCACCCTGATGCTGTCTTCATTTCTTAGTAGCATATCATATGGTAGTATGTATGTTTTGTCCTATTTGAAAGGGGTTGCCATTTTAGTTTAGTCAAGGAGGAACAAAGGAGAAAAAAATGACATGGCTTGTGACATAAGCTAAAATAAACTCTAGACAAAATCCCATGGTAAGCTGTGTTTGTCTTAAGCTCCTATCATCTTCTAATTTTACTGCCTTTCTCTGGTACCCCATTCCTGCCCTCCAGAGATGCTGCTGCTATCTATGCATTACTTGCTAAAGTAGTCATCTCTAACGTGTTTCCTTGTCACTACCAGACTGTAAGCTTTTAGAAAGAAGGGCTACATTTTATGTTGTGTGACACCTTCCTTGGAGCCTATTCTATACCTGGCATAATAGGTGGTAAGTTTTTAAATGTGTGTCATTCAATGTCAATCTTTCTATCTTCCTCTCAAAACTTGGTATCAGGAAAAAAAATGCCAGAAACTTATCTAGAATAAGGAATAATGGATTATGGACTGCCTAAAGTGTCACCACTCATAGAGATATGTGCATGTTAAAGTGAATCTAAGCCTTATTGATTAAGAGTAAAATTTCACAGGATAGTGTGGAAGGTGGGAAATTTTTACAACACTTCTGAAATCATATCACCATATGACCATGTATTATGTCAAGGCTAAATTAATAACATCTAAATTGGATCAAATATGTAGGTCATAATTCTTCCTACCAGTTCATATATATAATTGGACATTGAAATATTGAACCATTTTAAATAAGTCATCAATTCATCAACAGCTTATTGTCTTTTCAAAAGGAAAGTAATTTGATAGTGAGGATAATTCCAGTCCTTATTATTTGATAAAAATAAAATAGAGCATTGATGGAATCTTGCACTCCAATAAAATTAGTCAAAAAATAGTAAAAAGTCATATCTGTATACTATTTTATTGTTTCAATTTCTAGTCAACTAAAAGTAGTCATCTTTTTCTCATAATAAAAAAAATCCTAAATGTTCTCTCTATAAAGAATTTTATCATCCTTCTTACCTACCCACATTCACAATCCTCAATCATTCTTTCTTCATTTTCCTTCATTTCCATACTAGTTTTTCATATTTTCTTCTTTTCAGGTCTACTACTTCACATGGCCATGGTTTTAGTTTAGGCCATCATTACTTCTGACTTGGACTATTCCACCAGCCTCCTAATTCTTCTCCTCACCTGAACTTTTTCTTTGATCCAACCCATCCTTCACATAGCTGCCAGATTGGTATTCCTAAACTCCCACGTCTGACTGATTATCCTTCTCATAAAATTCAAGGGCTCCCTATTGTTTCAATAACAAAATACAAGTTCTGTGTTCCCCTCTTTTGCATTTAAAGCCTATGTAGTCTAGCTCCACTTAATCTTTCTAGGCTCTTTTCACCTTTCCTTCTTTTGTGCTCTCTGTTACAGCAAACTAGCTTATTAGTTGTTTCTCCACAATATTCAATCTCCCAAGGCTCAGTTCAGATGCTACTTCCTTTAGAAAGCCCTTCCTAATCCTTCTAATACTTTCTCTCCCCAACATTTTTTTGCTTATTTTGTACATATTTTTAATCATCATATTAAAGACACCTCAGCCAGGGGATATCCTCTTCTCCTATGCAATCCCAGCTCTTGACTCATGAATGGACTGGGTTCAGCCCTGGGGGATGCCAGTATTTAAATAGAAGGATCAGGCTTTTTTTTTCATTATGTCTAGCTATTTATATCCTTGTCCCAGAGACTGAGGGAAAAATCACTTAAGGTTTAAATTTGGTCCAAGTCATCTTCTAAAAAGACATTAGAATGGTGTTAATACCGATCAGCTACATAGCAGCTATTTATTTCCTTCAAACAAAAATACTTAAAAGATAAAAGACTTAATGATGTATATGAACAGAGTCTTAAAACATGAAATAGTAACCTCTAATAATTTGTTTTATACTCTTCCTTGAGACTAATACTTAAAAGACCAAAATACAAAATAATTTGTAGGATTATTGACCAGCTACTTCATTTTCTCTTTTGCTCTGTCTTTTCTGAATTCCCTCAAGGACCAAATCTATTGACAAGTCAAGACATGACTTGGGTTCATAATGCTACTGGTGGTCAGTTTCTCTGAGAATGGTGTATTTATAGAAAACTACTCCTTCCTTCAGATAATTTTAACTGAAGAACCCAGAAACTCCTGAACTCCCCAATTAGCCACCCTCCAGAAGTTTATCTCTTATGTTTGCTGTTTAGTAACCTACAGAAAGAAATGAAAGCATCCAGGAGTCTGTGGTCCGGGGTCAGATTCCCCTGTTGTAGTAGCAAACAGACTGGCATGCACAGGAGGGCTACTAGCATAGGTTCTTAGATCTTCTTTAACAGGAAAGATTATTGTTCAAGGAGTTAACAGTCTTTTAAAATTATATTCATTACTTCAGGGAAAAAAATCAGCACACTGAACTTCAGAGAAAATCCAAAGAAAACAAACAGAGAAAATACTAGTAGAGAAATAAAGACCATTAGACAGGGCTTGTAACTATCTGAGAAATTAGTAGAGATCAACAGACAGATCCAACTGTCTGACCAAGGCAATATATACATAGTCACCAGAGAAAGCAGCACCAGCATCTAGGCTTTTCAAAATGTGGGAGAATGTCCTTACCAGCTACTCAGAGTCTAATCTGGTTTAAATCACAAGAACACTCTTCCAGTGAGTGAGCCTCAAAACAAAATGCTAACTTCAGAGTATATATACCCTTTTAAAGAGCAGAGAGCATCACAACCCTCATGACTCAGTG
This sequence comes from Pseudocheirus occidentalis, assembly GCA_028646575.1. Classification (NCBI taxonomy): domain Eukaryota; kingdom Metazoa; phylum Chordata; class Mammalia; order Diprotodontia; family Pseudocheiridae; genus Pseudocheirus; species Pseudocheirus occidentalis. The sequence continues at coordinate 730 of JAQQSW010024586.1, read as the reverse complement.
CCCAATTATAAATTAACAAAAAGTGTGAAAGCTTTCCTACAAGCAAGTCTCCCCTAAGCAAGCTTCCCTTAATGGGCTCCACCTAAGGTCTATTGATGGGTGGGGATGATCTTAAATTCCATTAATGTTATACCTGGATAGCCCTTGAACATCACTATGTGCATCATTGGCCTCCTTGGTCTTCCTTCCACACAACAAATATTCTTTCTACTGATCTTTGTTTTCTGCCTTCCCAGAATTTTTTTTAAGATTCAATTCAGGGCGGAGCCAAGATGGTGGCGTAGAAGCAGCAAGGTCCCGCAGCTCCCACACCGCCACCCTAAACACCCAGAAAATACGAGCCCAGACAAAGTCTAGGAAAGTCTAGGACTCTCAGACTCACACAAATCCAGAGAACATAGCTCTCGCTGAAGGCAGCTCGGCAGCAGGCACTCAGCGGGCCGGGCAGGAGCGGAGGCTGGAACAGCCGGAGGCCGAGACCGGGGCCAGGCCTGGGACTGTGGGAAGGAGCTGAGCCGAGCCCCGCAGCCAGCCTGCAGAGGTTCTACAGCCTCCAGCACCCCCACATTTGCCAAGGCGTGAGGAGCAGGACTGGAGCGGCAGCTCGCATGGAGAACCGCCAGCCCAAAACCGTAGCAGCAGCCAGGCAAGGCCCCAGGGTGGCCACGAGGAGCAGCGGAGCCTCCCAAGCAGCAGCGTGAGTCTACTTCAAAGAAAATCTAAAGCACCT
>JAQQSW010024585.1:0-10059 GCA_028646575.1 Pseudocheirus occidentalis | reverse complement strand
GTGGTATCTTGGATTGGAGGGTTCATGCATTCATTAGTTCAGCTCCTTTTTATTGTTAATCTCCCATTCTGTGGACCCAATATCATTGATCACTTCATGTGTGACATGTACCCTTTATTAGAACTGTCTTGTACAGATACCTATGTAGTTGGCATCTCAGTGGTTGCCAATGGGGGAACCATATGCACAGTTATCTTTGCCCTATTGCTTATCTCCTATGGGGTCATTCTACACTCTTTGAAAAGTCAAAGTTCAGAAGGTCGACAAAAAGCTCTTTCTACTTGCATCTCCCACATCACAGTTGTTGTCTTCTTCTTTGTCCCTTGTATTTTCATGTATGTTCGGCCTGTCTGTACCTTTCCCATTGATAAATCTATAACTGTCTTTTATACCATCATCACCCCTATGCTGAACCCTTTGATCTACACCCTGAGAAACAGAGAAATGAAAAATGCCATGAGGAAACTTTGGAACAGAAATGTAATGTTTAGCTGTAAGGTGATGAATATCCTGGCCAAGCAGTGATGTTTCATGAGGGAAATGGTAGATGATTCTCATACTGCTAGGCCTTATTTGAGGCTAAGAGGACAGATCCTGAATATGTGAAGAAAAAGGTAGTATTCTGTCATAAGTATTAGAAACTATATTTTTCTTGTCTGAATTATTTCTATAAGAATATGATTTTCATAAGAAATGCCACCTATGACAAAATAAACAAATGATGGTTTTTGATTTCAGCTTAAAGCATATGTTTCTCTGTCTTTTTTGTGATATGTCTAATGTAGAAATATATTTTATATGACTTCATGTGCATAATGGACATGACTTGTTTTTACCTTTTTAATGACTGGGGTAGGGCATGCATGGAGGGCAATAAATTGGAGCTAAAAATAAAATTTCAAAAAGAGTATAATGGATCATCAGAAGAAAATATCAATTCATTTTAATTATGTGATACATTTTAGGAGCAATTGACTCCAAGACACAAATATAATTCTTAGAATAATATTTGTGGGTAGCCAAATAGGCCTCACCCAGGACTCAGGTAAGAGACCTTAATTAGGTACCCTAAGTCCTTTAGAGGTGACACGTCTTGCAAAAGCTGGTCCCCAGAATCTCAGGGGCATATATAAAAGGACTTCTGTTTGATATCCTGACATCAAAACCTTTATCTCCAAACTTCAGGCTCCAAAAAGGACATGTTCCTTATCATATTATGCTAAACACTATTGTAAGCCCAAATGCTTGAGTCTTGGGGATCTGTTTCTCTGCAGATATCTTTGAGATTGTGGCATCCTCTCAGGGAGCATCCTTTGTCCTGTTAAATATATTTTGGTAAAAGACAACTGACCTTCCCTAAGACTTCCTGGGTGCATGATATCAAGCTTTGTTTTATCCAAGCTACTTCCAGGGTATGGCAGACTATTCTATTAGTAATAATATTCCAGGATATGATTGAGGTAAGGATACTTGAAACTTTGTCATTTGGATCTTTAAAAACTTTGTTCTAAGCATTAATAAACTGAGTTCATGGTTCTTCCTTGAATGACCTACATGTCCTGGTTACTTCATTTTTTCACATCTCTGGTTATGCTTCATGCTGGACATTAAGCAGGCTCCCAACATATGGTGTTCCACAAGGGGTGACACAGGAACTTGAAAGGAAGGTTCACAGTGGAGATGGCCCTTACAAACAGAAAGGAGCTCCAGAAATCATAAGTCACAGGGTAAGGGAGCTAATTTCAGTCAATCTTTTCTTAAGTCATTCTCTTTCACCAGGCAGATACAAAGATTTTCAAGCTTTCTGTCACCATGGGTCAAATGTATGGGGTTTTAAGATCAAGAATAATCTTTTTAAGTATCAAAGAAAGTAGTATAAGGAAGATTAATTTTGTTATTATGAAATAACTGTTGGAAGAGTTTTATTTTGTGTATTTGGAATATTTTTGCCCTGGGTTTTTAAAAGGTAGTGCAACAGCATGGGAATCAGAAGGAAAGCAGATAATTAAAAAATAGTAAAGGAAGAAACTCAGCATTTCCCTATTTCTGCCTTTTTTCTCTGTGGAATATATTAAAGATATAATTTACATTAGAAAGGAAAGGGCCAAAGGTGGTACAAACATTTAGGTATAATGTGGCTGTCTTTACACCGTATTTATAGCAAGTCAAAAAAGTGTACAAAACATCAGGATATATTTGGAAAAAAATAAATTGCTTTCAAGAAAAATGTGAACAGAAGTTTTGAGGTTTAAAACTTCTTTTTTTTAAGGTTGTAAAGTTTAAAACTCCTTCCCTATGATCCAACTCTGGCCAAGTTTGATTGTGGGAAAGGCTGTCAAAAAATAAATAAAAATAGTAAAAAGGGGGAAAATTTCCCCTCAAATTCAAGAGGCAGACTAACAGGCATTTAATCATTTTTCTGCTTCATCTAAAAAGAGAAATGCTTTGTGTATCAGGATGCAACAGAAGGTTAATTTCATTTGGTACTAAGGCTGATTTAGAACATATAAATATTTGAAGAAAAAATCCAGTGATAACACTTCAAAATCTAAGTACAGGACAGAGATTGGTGCCACTGGAAGTTTTATCCACTTTCTCCATACTGTACTTAGCCATTAAAGGCTTTTTACTTTCTGAGAAAAAATTAAAAAAATATTTTAGGAAGCATGGTTGCAGAATGGGTAAATTAGCTAAAAAAATGTTTTTTAAAAGTCTCTCCTGACTAAAGGGAAAGTACTGAAGGACAAGGTGTTACTCCTACTTGGCAGCCCTGAGGCAGCCTGAATTCACAATTCAGACTTTGCCAAGAGGATAAAAAAAAGGCCTAAAATTCTCTATCCATAACTTTTGCATGTGAAGACTTGAAACAAAATTTCATATATTATCTATGTTCTGTTGTATCTGTATTTCGTTAAATATTTCCTCAAAATTTTGATACTGGTCCTACCTCCATCTTAGGAATTTTATGCAGTGGGACATGAAGCTGCTATCTCTAAAGTTGAAGTAGGATAAATAGACATAAAACTAAGTTTAATTGTAGGAAATCAGGAATTTGCAGCTTTACCTTAAAAAGGAGGCTGCAACATCTCTACCTCTAAGTTTTCTTTCATCCTACATCAGATTTAAAAAAAAAGATTCACCCTCCCCCTAACTTACACACCCACCTTCTCCCACTAGGCAAAGGAAGCAAGGGGAAAAGGGCTTGATTAACAAAAGATCTTGAGCCTCTGCTACTGATAAAAAACTTGTAATTATCTGTACTGGGTAAAATAATCCATGATTTTATTAATATTTGATCTAGGAATCCAACTGACTTCATTTGAAGCTTAATGTTTTTACTACAGATGAAACAATTTGTCTACCACTTTTGGAACTTGTAAAATTGATCACTTTAGTGACTTAATGTTAAAGCCCAGAACTGTTAGTGGATTACTGTGTCTGGAAAAAAGGAAATTGAGTGAAAAAAACCTTATTACATTCCTCCTGCATGTATGGGATTTAGCAAAGCAGGAGCATCACTCTCAGCCCCTGATCTATATGAATTCCTCTTATTCTTTAATAATGTTAAGACCCCACAAAACTTTTTCTATAGGAAACATCATCCAGACTAGGATAGGAACTTGTTGCAAAAGATTCATAAGGATTTCTAACAATTGACTATTGCATCTGGATAAGTTTAAAATGAAAAAGGAAGAAACACAGCATGTATTGAAATACAATGCATCTTTAGTGTTTATTATAGATAGATGAGAATAAAATTAATTCTAAGCTGTTATTGATGGAATTGCTGTTTGGGATAGAGAGCATTTAAGATCATATTCAGATATTCCTATTCTTTTTTCTTCTTAAACCTGATATTTATGATCAGATTAAGTAATCAGCAAAGAATATGAATTTTCCACATCAGCTTATTGGAAAATTTAACTTTTTACTTAAGATTAGGAAAGGTGTAGAAAAATAACCAAACTACTTAAAAATCACCTTAAAATATTCCCATTGACTAAAGAAATTTTAGAACTAACAACTTTTAAAAATATGGTGATCAACTTTTAACTATTTAAGATTCAATTTATATACATATATATGTATATGTGTATATATGTATATGTATATATATATTCCGTTAAATTGGCTAAAATACTCTGTGATATCTATTTTAAATTTGTTAAGTAAGTCAAGAAAATAGAGAATGTTCAATAGAATTTAATACCATCAAACAAGCTGCTCTGCCTAGTTTTTACAAAAATAAGGCTCTCTTTCTATGTCAGCCACTCCAGAGCCCAGATAGGGCTGGGAGTAGGATTTAAAACAGGCATTCAGAGATCATAATTTCCAAAAAAAGACCCAGCTTTGTCTCTGAGGATACCTCTCTTTATGTTAACAAAACCTATTTTATGGTCCTTAAGGACAGACCCTCAACTTGAGGCAATAACTTGAGTAAATGGATGCTTTCTTATCTTAAGATTTTCTGGGCAATAACAATCATGTTATCAAATGTTAATGGTAAAGAAAACATAGATACTCAGGATCATAATTTCAATCAATACTTTGTCGGATTTATCTTGTTTTATTGTATTTATAATTTATCCAATTAAGAAAAATTCCTTTCTCATACAATGATTAAACCATTTTAGGGATCACATATTTGTGTAACTCAGCCACCCTGTATTGGGATGGCTCTAAAATGTACTTAAGCTCTCTCATCTTTTTGTCTGCCATTCAGGACTGTAGTCTTGCATTACAAGTACAAGTGGCAAAGCTAGCCTTAAGGGAGTAATGAATACGTGTTGTGATTTTGTTTGTCTCCTTTAAGCCAAACCCTTTTCAGGTGGAAAGGTGGATTGTAGGAAGCCCTTCAATGAGACTTTTCTGCTCCCTCTATGATTTCAAAAGAATGGCTTTTGTGGACAATCAACTTAAAATATTGTTTAAAAAATATCCCATTACATAAAGATGATGTGTCAATATTTTGCCTTTTTCCTTCCATTACAAGGGATGAAAAACAATCCAATAATGGGCCAGAAATTTGTTGCACATCATTAAAATTATGAGATAAATATCCACATGCATATCCTATTCATTATAGATGAACGACACCTTGCGTATACATCCTTCAAAAGTGATTTTTAATTCTTCAGACTGCTCGCCTCAGGTTATTTCAATATGCATTATAGCTCCTGATAAAAATTTAGTTGTAATCTCCAATTACTTAGGTCATAGAGTGAGAAATAAAAATATTAAGCCTCAAAAAATAGTAACTTAAGGAGACAATTTTTCGTCTGAAATTTCATCTGAAAACTTTGAATGACTTTTAAAAACTTCTTGGAGACTTTTAATGGCCTTCAAAAATCACTGTTATAAGGGGAAGAGTGGTCCTTAATTCCCCTAAGCCTTGGTGGAACACAACTCAGACTGCTCCTTATTCATATTCAGCTACACCAAATGAAAGGATAGACAGTAAGCAGCTTCATAGAAATCACAGTATTAGGGAATCCTTGAACTCCCTTGTACATAGGAAACAAAATCATCCCCCTCATTGGAGCAAAATAAAAAAGTGTTCCCTGTACGTATTCATCAGCCTTATACAAAAGCCCAAATGGAAATTTTAATCTAAAGAGACCCTTTTTGGTAAAGTTTATTCAATGTGTTTTAAACCTTTAAAGATTTATTTCCACCTCCTTTCTCACCTACCCAAAAGAATATAATACATGCCATTGTATGTCTTTTTAAGGAAACAATCTCAACTTCTTAATGTTTTTATAAATAGAAAATATTATTATTATACTGCAAGAAATATTAAGATTGCCAATATAAAATATCCAAACATTCAAGAGTTACATGCATTATTCTTGCAGTTGCAACGAGTGGTAAGAAATAGAAAAAAATCCTTTTTATTTCTCATGTTTACCTCTCAGAGCCCATTCAAAAAGGCTATGCAAATTAATGATACAAAGCTTATCTGACACTTGATCCTGTATCTCTCCATTCAACATGCAATGATATTAATAAGTAAGTTTACATTTACTCTACTTACTTTACTTATGTTACAAGTTTAAAACTTTAGTAGTCTTTGGCAAATAGATGCCCTTTCTTTAGAAATGTACAATATATTCTTGTGACAAATGAACATTTTTTATCATACACTTTTTGTTTTGATAACTTTGAAGGGTGGATAATCTTTGCTGTTTAAAGCAAAATAGAAATTGAGAATATCTACTACCTAATATTTACATTCATAAGAATTGGCACGTACTAAAATAAGAGATAAGTATTATCAAGGACAGTTTAAAAATTTTGTAAACTATGCAATTTGAATAAGAAAACTTAGTTTTTTGTTTTTTTCTTGAATCTGAAACTTTAATCTTTTGATTCATATGTCAGGATTGTAGGGTTTTTTAGGTTAAAGGTAAACAATTTATCATAAATAACTTGCATATCTATTTAAAGTGAATGAGACATGGGAAAGAAGATTTTCAGTGTATGATTAGGAACTTCTAATTTAATTTTTTGTTTCCATTTATTCAAGATCTGACATTTTTTAGATTGATATTTTTCCCCTGACATAAGATACTCTGTGATCATGCATTTAAATAATGGAGAGTCCACTCTCTGTTACACCCCTCAGAAATGAAAAGGCAACAATCATTTGTATTAAAATTTTTTAAAGCATTTTAATCATTTTTCTTTTTCTATGTAACTGTGAAACCTCCCATTCATTTAACTTAATAAGGCTACACTATATGGACAGAGAAAAATTATTGTCCTTCAGTTTTATATAATTCAGGAAAGAGAATTGTTTTTTTCACTCCATTTCCATTTTTTATCACCCTAGTTTCCCCTAAAGAAATAAAAACCAATAATGCCCCTGCCTACACTAGCAAAATATTTCAATCTTTCTGTGAAACCTATTTACAAAATTTATGAGATTTGGATTTGGATCTATATATCACAGGGGCAATTACCTATTGCCCTGCACACCCTAAAAAAATTTTAAGCATCATTAATAATGGGTATATATCATCAAAATAACAACTTGAAAAAGTACATATTCCCAAATAAAGTGAATGAAAAAGATCTTATGAGAAAGGTCTTATGAAAAAGATCTGCTCCTTAATTATGTAGAGGCGAGGTTTTGCTTATATTTCTAGAAGCTGTCCTGGCATGCTCCACAAATCACCTCACAGATGCAGAAAAGAGGAGTTGTCGTTACAAAAGCAACCCGAGGAAATGATTTGGCACCCATTTCTTCACAGGATGGCAGTCTTCTAATAGAACATCACAGACTTCAGAGGAGCCTGCAGTTTAAGAAATATTTGATTTTGTACTAAGAACTGGTTTTGGACTTTTTAAATCAAAAGACTAATTGCCTTCCTCTTAGTATCAGCAACTGTATAGTATCTTCTATTCTTCTGCTAAGTGCAATACTAACTGCTTAATTTGTGAATGAACTGGCAAAAAAAATGTTACTTTGGCTTTGAAAACCCAAGATTCTATAAATTAGATATACTATCGATTTGTCATAAAATCAATCTGTTGGTAGAGTCAAAAAATTTACAGATTCTTTTTTCAATATAATTATGGATACACCTTTCTATGTATGAATTGTTAATTGCAGTGATTTTACTTTTGTTCAATGCATATGTAGTATCTATATTTTGCATTTTTCCAACTAATTTCGCTTATGCTTTATATTAAACATCAAAGGTATATGCAATACATCTAATTTCTGAAGTCTTTAAAAGGGGGAATAAAGTCTGTTAGATTTTTTGTTACTAAATTCACTGTCCTAATATTGTTAATAGTTTCAAATGCTGTGTTTGCAATCCAAACTGCACAATGGATTTATGAATTATAAAATCTATAAACTCATTGTGTAAGCCTTTAAGACATACCATGATGAAGATAAGGATCTTAGATATAAGAACAACAATTAATATTATGCTTAGGTATGAGTTAAAAGTATTAAAAACTCAATTGGTACTTAGATGTGATTATAAATACACATATATTTCCATTACCCTAGCTTATATAATTCCTCTCATCCAAATACCACATGAGACAGGATAGGAGCCCTTTTATTGGGAGCATGGCATAATTTCAATGTCACCTTGGAAATAAATAAAACCTTTCAATCAAAGTATTAAGACACTTTACATAGTGGGATCCCTGTGATTGACCCAGAAGGAATTACAAGAATAACTATTGGTGCATTCAAAAACATCTCTATGCATTAACTTCCTATATTACTCATTGTGATAGTCTGTTGGACCCTGGATTGTGTGATTTATACTACATATAACACTTTAGGCACTGATTTTTTTATATCTTAAAATGTTTCTTTAAAAAGGGAGAATTGTGGGGAGCCAAATAGGCCTGATCTAGGACTCAGATAAGAGACTTTAATTAGGTATTCTAAGCCCTTTTGAGGTGACACAGCTTGCAAAGGCTGACTCCCCAGAAAAAACCTTAGGGGCAGACTTAAAAGGACTTCTGTCTGATATCCCGACATCAAAACCTTTACCCCCAAACTTCAGGCACCAAAAAGGACATGTTCCTTATCATATTATGCTAAAGACTATGGTAAGTCAAAATGCTAAATTGTCAGGGATAGAATTTGGCTTCTCTACAGATGTCTTTGAGATTGTGGCCTGCTCTCATGGAGCATCTGTTGTCCTGTAAGATACATTTTGATAAAAGAAAACTGACCTTCCCCATGACTTCCTGGGTGCTTGATAACAAGCCTTGTTTTATCCAAGCTACTTCTAGGATATGGTGGACTATTCTATTAGCAATAATATTCCAGGATATGATTTAGGTAAGGATGCTTGAATCTTTGTCATTTGGATCTTTAAACACTTTGTTCTAAGCATCAATAAATGGAGTTCTTGGTTCTTCCTTGAATGACCCACGTGGCCTGATCACTTCATTTATTCACATCTCCAGTCATGCTTAATGCAGGCTCCCAACAAATATTAGTCAAACATATTTAATGAAGGGAACTGAAATGTCATGTTATGTGTTTGTGATACAGCAGTAGATAATCTAGAGGAAATAAAAAATAATCATTTTGTTAATTAAGTTCTTAATTTTTCAATTTTCAATGTAAATGAATCAACTTCATGTGTGATTTTTAAATTTATCATACTAAATCTACATTTTGAAATTTGCAATATGATATGCAATCTAGCAATATAGTAATGTTTGTTTTTATAGGGAGATTTTAAAAAATGATCTATGTAAAGATTAAACATGCAAAAACATGTGTGTCCTGAGGGTTGTGTATCAAATATCATGTTTTATTTTTCCAAACTGTCGTCTTAAATTAAAATGTCAATGATTAACCTATAAATTGGTGTTCATTATGTTGTATTTTTCAACAAGAGACGTATGTAGCATGGCATAGTGGATAGAATTTTGTATCTGAGATGTAAAAGGACTAGGATTAAATCAGCTCTGACAGTATGGTTTATTAAATACCTCTCAGTCCTTAAAATTATTCTTATTATGATGAATAGTGAAAAAATAATCTTATTCCTTTTTAAATAAAATGAGTTTCTGACAGAAACAGTCCCAGAAAAAGATGTTAGGAGGACATTTTTGATTATATACTTTTTTTCACTTATATTTGAAGACATAGAGATTATACCACACCTGCAATTTGATATAATGATTTTTCACATTAGATGACAATATTTTTCGATAAATTCATCTCAATAATAATCTCAATGAATCATCTTTACTTCAATTCTAAAAACAATGAGGACAACAAGGAAGTTTATTTATGTTGTCTTATTTCCACAAAGCTTGATCCTCTTGTCTAGATTTCTACACAAAGGAAATTGTTTCTTTTATGTTTTTCATATTTTCAGGTGAAAATAACTTTTAATTTTTTTCCTCAATATTATATGCATCACAGTTATATACTTCCTCTAACTATGCGGAGATCTCAAATTTTACCCTGTGTTTTTCTTAACTTCTGTTATATATTTCAGGCTACCAGAATATTTCTTAATGCTGATTTTACAGTCATAATTTTAATTGCTTCCATGATGTGCTTCA
>JAQQSW010024584.1:0-10059 GCA_028646575.1 Pseudocheirus occidentalis | reverse complement strand
TTTTCTTCAGCCAGGTTGTTGACTCTCTTTTCATGATTTTTTCGCATCATTCTCATTTCTCTTCCCAATTTTTCCTCCACTTCTCTTATTTGTTTTTCAAAGTCCTTTTTCAGTTTATCTATAGCTTCTAGGCATTCTTCAAGTGTCTTGGAAGCATTTGGTGTGGGAGGTCTGACTGTGTTGTCTTCTTCCCATTCCATGCTTTGATCCTTTTTGTCCACAAAAAGGATTCTAGAGTTTTATTGCTGTTCTTATTTTTCTTCCTTTTCCTCATGTTGGCCAGTCAATTAATTAGTTGGTTTTTTTAGCTTTGTGGAACTCTGCTTCCAGGGAGGGAAAGCTCTGTTCTAAATCGCTGGGGCTTTCCCAGCTGCTGGAGCTATTAGGGGGGTGTTGCAGCCCCCCCCGCCAGCTTTGGCTTGCTGAAAGCACACCCCAGGACCGCCACCCAAGACCACGATCTGGATCCAGGCTGCTCAACCCAAGAGCACATGGCCCTGATCAATCAACTCAGCCCCCTTGTGTGTCCGCAGGCCAGGGGCTCTGAAGCAGCCCAGTGGGGGCAGCCGCAGGTTACAGCAGTTCCTGCCCTTCCCCCCACTGCTTCCTTGCCCTGGGGGCAGATTGGCTGAACTGCTTTTCCTCCCCCAAATTTAGCTTGAAAGCTTCACTCACTTTCACTGACCTTTCTCTAATCCTTCTTTTTCCTGGCTTAATGGATGTGAAGATTGCTCGCGGTGCTATAGATCTGTTCCCCATAGTAGATTCAAACTGCAGCTTGGGCTCGGCTTCTCTTGACTGCCCTGGGGCCTGGCCATGGTTTCGGTTTTGGGCTGGGCTGGCCTCGGCTCCTGGCCCACCACAATGAGCTCCTCCTGCTGAGCTGCCTTCAGCAAGAGATGTGTTTTCTGTATTTTTGTGAGTTTGAGAGCCCTAGAATCTGTTTAGAGTAATATTTTATGGATATTTAGGGTGGCTGTGTTGCAGCTATGGAACTTTGCTGCTTATACGCCACCATCTTGGCTCTGCCCTGTCAAGCTGTACTCTTGATCACTGTTCCTTAATGGGAAAGAAATGCCCAAGAAATACTTCCCCCAACATACAATGCACACATACGTGTGTATATCTATATATATTTATGTAACACATGTACACATTCATACATACACACATATATGTAGTTTTGACTCTCTTCTCATTGAAGGCTAGTCACTCATAGATGATAATGAATTCCAAGCAAGCTTTTTTTAATCTAAGCTGATAACAAACTGAAATCAGAGATGTTATACAGTTGAGAATATATCAGGCAATGTACTGAATGAATGAATGAGCTCTTCCAATGGTAGCAAACTAACTTATTTCAACCAAGAGAGAAAGGAATTACCAAGGGGAATTTCCCTGAAATCTAGTGTGGTAAGCTTGGAAAAGGGAATGACTGAGATGCCAGCTCTTTTCTATGTCACCTTCTTCCCAGAGTCTTTGTGTACTTTCATAGACTCCTTACTGAAGAAAATATGGAATCCTGTGTTTTCTTTCTTGAAGCTGGAAACCAGAAGACTAAGATCTCTTCTCTGCTAAGCACCTGCCAAATTCACAGTCCTTCTCTGCCAAACTCAAACCTTTCTACATTTGGTCACTCAGTGGCTCACCACTCAGCAGCCTTGAGTCTCTGGTGATTAAATCCTATCCCAACACTTTTCAGAAATTCATATTTTAATTTATTTCAACAAACATTAAGTATAAGATGCCCTTCAGAGGATGAAATTATTGAGTGAATAAGAAAGCATTTATTATTGCATGCTGTCATTCCAAGCACTATACTAAGTACACAAATAAGACAGTCTTTTTCCCAAAGAAGTTTATATTTGAAAGGGGAAAACAGCATATAGGGAAGCATGGTCAGGGAAGGCCTATTTGTTCTGGAAAATTGCAGGGATACTGGGTGCAGTGATGGGGTAATTGATTTTTCAATTCTTTGTAGAAATAATGATGTTTTTGTTTACTGCTTGTATCAATAATGCAATATTCCCGACACTCATGGTGGTTATGAATATGCTGGTATAGTTGTGAATCACAAAATGTAACAAACTCTCCACATGAAGGGCAGAACCACGGTCTTTATTCAGAAACCAGAACACTGAGTCCCAAAACCAGAAGGATAAGTCCCAGAACCAGAAAGCCAAAGTCATTATAATGGTCATGAAGTTGATACACATGGTTAATGCAGTGAATACCCACATCCCCAAGCCTTCATGAATAGAACAGGCTCCCTCAAGCAGGGATCCCTCTCAGACTCATGATAGTTCCTCAGCCTGGTCCTTGGAAGTTCTCGGTAAAAGCTGCAAAAAGAGGCTCTCAGCAAAAGGGGCAGTCTCCAGGTGGTGACAGAGAGAAAATCTGATGGTCCTGCTGGTTCTCTTCCTTATATACAGTATAGCTCCTCCCTGTTGTTCCCCTTCCTGTTAAGGTGTTAACTAGTTCCAAGGAGTTAACTTGAAGTAAGGAGCTAAGTGCCTTTACTAGGTGCCTGTAGAAAGGGGCATGGAAGATCTGATTTCATTAACATTACATTAAAGTTAACTTGAAGTAAGGAGCTAAATGCCTTTACTAGGTGCCAATAGAAAGGGGCATGAAAGATCTTCTGATTTCATTAACATTACACTGTTCTCAGAGGTAGAAGTGAATAGAGTGTATATGAAAGACTGCCTTATGGTAGGATGATAGGTAGATTCAATTGAAATAGGTCTGTGAAGGGCACTCTCACCACTCAGAAGCCCAGGGCTGCAGAGCAGGAACTGGAATGATAGATGAGTGAGATAATGGATCAAAGCAATATGGCAAGAAGATGGATGGTCAAAGGGGCAAAAATGAAATCACACTTTCCATCAGGGAACTAAGACTTACAACACATAGGAAATTGCATATATAGTAAAAACAACTCACAGTTTTCACATTCAGGAAGTCATTTAATGGCACGGAATCCTTTTAGATGCTATAAGCTTCAGGCCCTCTAGTGTGATAGTCTGTCCTTTTTGACATCTTTCCTGGGATATACAGGTCCAGAGCCACAAGCAGGTCTCAGACTCCCCAAGGCTTTCATATATGTGGGTTTTATCTATCTATATTTATTATATTATAAATTAAAATATCTTAATAGTAACACAGTTTTGACTTCTTAGACCCAATGAAAGGGTCTGGGGAAACTCTAAAATGTATTTGGGCAACCACAGGGATCCCTGGACCACACTTTGAGAAGAACTGTTCTAGATCCTGATACCAAAACTGTTGTAGAGGAGGAAGCTTCTGTGTTCTTTAGTAATATCTATTAAAATCAAAAGTTTACTTTGTCATTTATCTATAATCTATTTTTCTTTCTAGCTATCTATCATCTATCTCTCTGTCTGCCTGTTTATCTAGCAATCATCTATCATATAACCATCGGTCTACCTATTTTTTTATCTATCTATCTACCTACCTATCTATCTATCTATCTATCTATCTATCTATCTATCTATCTATCTATCTATCTATCTATCTGTCTATCTGCTGAACTCATGTGCAAGTGACTTAGGTCCTATAGGGATTGATACTCCACACAGGATATTGTAACAGCAGGTGTAAATGTCTGAGGCCAGGTTTAGGCAAGATCACTCAGAGCTGTTTGTATTTACAGGAGCATGAGAAGGTCCTGAAAGGCTTCAGCAAAGCCAGGTTACTGCTTTTGACCTTCGGTGAAGATTTGCTTCTGAGAATAGAAAGCCAGTTTGTACATCAAAGATACCAGATCAAACCCACTACCAGCAAGTTTGTATTGTGATTCCCCTCAGTCAGGGTCTGGCAGGCCTTCCTACCCCACTAATGACTCAGCCTCAGTGACCAAGCTAGCTGTCTGCTATAGCCTAGGATAGCTGACAGGGACACCCCACCCCCAAATATGGGATTTGTACAATTTTTAGAAGGGCAAGGGTAAAGTGTTTTACCTGAGTCTCACACACACTAACCTTAGGGGGCACCTTGTGCCCACCTAAGCTTAATTATCTAAAACTTATGCCTATAAGGGCATACATTTTTTAAGAGGGAAAATGCTCTACTGTCTTCAAGCTTAAGACTTGATGGGTTGCAACAGGGTGCTAGTTCAATAAGATGGAGGACTACATGTTTTCTCCAGACCTCATTACACTCAAAATCTCTGGAAAAGAGGGAAAATGTACCCCAAGTAGGGTGATCGTAGCTGTCTCTGTGGGACAATCCACAAGGAGGCTGACAAAATAACAGTTTTATAAATTAAGAATAGATAATATTCATCTCTGATTTCTTTCTCACACAAACCACCACCATGCTCTGGCAGGGGACATAACCTGACTCATCAAACGTGTTCTGGGATCAATAAATAAATATGTATTAAATGTTTACATTAAAGGCTGTGGAGAAAAAAGCAGGCAAAAACCAGTCCCTGTCCTTCAGGAATTTACAATCGAATGAGGGAGACAACAATTGAAAATATGCCTATCTTATTTATTCCTCACCTCAGTTCTATAATTAAGTGTTATTGTTATGCCCTTTACACACCTTAGAAAATGCTGCTTTGGAGAGATTAAATGTCTAAATTGTCTAAATTTACATCTCTGATAAATGCTGAAGGTAGGATTGAAAACTACATCTCCCTTAACTCCAGGGCAGCATGTTTCCTCTGCCATTTTCCCTGTAGTCCTTTAGTCCATTAGACTGTAAGCACCTTATTAAAGGGAATGTCTTTTGCCTCATTTTTTAATCTGCAATCCTTGCATAGTACCTGGCACACAATGGGGTTATTATGGTCTTGTCATAGAGCCTTCGAATTCTTTTTTAATGTTGATGGGAATTAGGGCACAGAATTTGGTCTCTGAAATGTTCTAGTAATTTACTATATCTTAAGACAGTTTTTTTCCTAATTATTATTTTATCCAGAGCACCCTCTTCAGCCACGGGGAAAGAAACTATTTATCAGTGTGAACAGAACTTCTGATGATGTAACTGGAACGTTTTATGGGGGTTTACAAGCTTCATGGGATCTCATTAATAATTCACAGACAGGTTGGTTTATTGATATTAACTAACCTGTCCTAAATTGATCCCATTGGTCATCAATGATTATGGCCCCTTTTCTATTTCTTGTGGTGAATGGGAAAGTTCATGCTTTGGAGGGAGGTTAAGGAAGGAGTTGCTATTTGATCTGTATACCCCTATTCTCAGTAATATCAAAGAATAAAAAGGAAAATTTCCAACTCAACATTGGGAGAGATAGAAGCTACCCTATTCACTTTCACTAGATGTATGGGATATGGATGGAATAAGCCTGATAGAACCATTGACTATTAGAGATCCGCAGTAACAGGACTGGAGTTAGAGTGGATAAAAATGCTGTTGATGCATTATTTGATCTTTCCTTCTAACCTCAATTTGATTTTCTGCCATACAGAGCTTATAATATTGACGTGATTCCTTGACATTTTATGTCCTTAGGAATGTATTGACCTTAGAGCTTCTGAGAATGTAACTATTTTCATGCCCCTGTTCTTCCAGTGGAAAGTGAATGTTCAACATTTTAGCATTTGATGCCATCTTATCTGGAGAGGCTTCAGGGCCTAGAGTAAAAGTAACCGTCTTGGTCATGTCCCTACCTCACTTTGAATTGCTCTACACATGTAATTTCCATATCTTTAATGAAACAAGAATAAGAACATCCCCTAGTTAGAGGGACCCGGTAAGTATGCCATAGATAAAGTGAATGTAGAAAGAATCTCATTTGGAATTATTTTTAATCAGAGTGAAGAGCATTTGAAGTGGATGCTGCTCCATTTTTGCATGTTTTGCATACTCTCGTGAAGGATCTGATATCATTTGCAATGGTTTTTTCTAAGAAACAAAGTATTCTTTCCCTTCATGAAATCCCCAAGTCTTATTCTTTCGTGTGGACACCAGTAAAGCAACTCCCAGTTTGAGTCACTTTATGGTTAACATCCATTCAGATCTATAACTCATAAACTATCACATCTCTTTTTATTAGATCAAACAGAAAGCTTCAAAGCTGAATATATTTATTAAAATAGTATTGTAAATTAAGCAACAACATAGATCTCCCATGTACACAAGATCACACTGTGCTAGAAATTACCACTTCAAAAAAAGGAGCAGAGAACTCTGAAGGGGATACTTGTGACAAGGGAAGCCCCCTGGTGGGACAGTTGCATAGGTGCCATGTGTGGTAGAACCATATGGGTTTCTAGGTTGATTCCCATCTTTTCTAGTTTCAGAGTAACTATTGTCTTCTGTTGATTTCCTCAAAGAAGCTTCTTTCTTGGAGCTGGATTCATTTGCTACTATGCTCTCTTTATATATACTAAATTGCAGTAAGAGGCTATATTCCATGAGCAAAGCACACAGAAAATAAAGACACACTCAAAAAAATGAGATGCGTAAATTTTTTTTTGCTTCTTGGAGGGGAGAAGGATGGGGCAGTTGGGGTTAAATGACTTGCCCAAGGTCACACAGCTAGTAAGTGTTAAGTGTCTGAGGCCACCTTTGAACTCAGGTCCTCCTGATGCCAGGGCTGGTGCTATTCTCTGCATTACCTAGCTGCCCCAACATGTGTAATTTAGAGACATCTGTAATGCAAATATTCCTATGAACTCTTTTTGCCTGACTGATATAGTTTTCTGTGCCTGTATTGGTCTGATCAGCATAGCTGAACACACTGTGCATTGACCCTGACATAATGATATCAGTTTGGTCTTCTTCAAACACAACCATGTTCTCTTTGCTACATGGCTCTCTGCTGGGCATATCTACTGAGCTCCTCTTTGCAGTTCTTTTGTGGAACTTCCCACTAAGGTGCTTTCTTCTGAGTATCTCTGCTGCTGCTCTCTGCTATTACCTGATAACTTGCTGCTGCTAAGCGGACTCTCTCCTGTAGGAAGTGAATTGGGTTTCTTTAGCCATTGTTCTTGACTTACTTACTTGTATCTTCAGCCAGGCAACCAGAAAATGTCAGCAAATCCTCAGGCCTAAAGTCTCTATGTTGTGAATTTCTTTTTGATTTCTGTGCCTTTCAACTGACCTATTTTATAACATATTATTTGAAATTCCTTATAATTCTTATTATATCCCAGATTCATAAGACTGAGTATGTTTTAAATGATCCTAGGGACTCAATTTAATAGAAACACAAAGGAATTACAATGGAGAATTTGCTTTCAATTTCCTATAATCTCCTTGGTTCCTATGTAAATCAGTTCAGGAACATAATTTAAAATGGTAGGACGGAATTTTTGGGCTCGGTAACCATTGTCTTACCTCCACTGGTCCAGAATCATTACATTCTGTGTAATTTAGATTCAAATACTGTGAAAATGCATAGTGTTTGTAGTATGATCAGATTTAGAGGGAGAAGGGATTTTACAGATCATTTATTTTATTTTTTATATTTTATATACATTCTCATCTATAACAAACTATATTTTAGAGATCATTTTGCTCAAACACTTCATTTCATAGATGAAGAACCTGAAACCCAGAGAGTTAGAGTGATTTTTTCATGATTATATGGGAAGTAAATAATGTTCAAACCCAGGTTCTCTGTCTTCAGAGGTTTTCTCATAGATAAAACTATGTCTGTTTTATTCAAATGGTCCTGGGCTCAGTTTGATTTGTATACTGGGAAACTTTGGCTATCACTCTTTCATGTAGGAAAAGCCCCCAAAAACTATTTGGAAGGAGTTCTCTTTGATCGTTGTTAGTATGGGATATTGCTAGAGTTCTGCCTTTAGAATGCAAGATATTTTACTGCAGTGGCTGTTTTGCGTTTGTCTCTGTGGTTAGCACAGTGATTTACATGCAGTAATTACATAACAAATTTTTGATGCATGGGATTTAATTAGACATGGCATAGGGCTTTTGACTTCTTAATCTGTCTCACTTATTTCCATGGACTAGTCTGGGGAGTGAGAGGAACTATCCTTTTTTGACATGCTGAAGGCAATGGATATCTGATTGATGTGAGCCCTAGAATATGTACTATGCAGCCATTCATTCATTCATTCAACTTCTTGAGGTTGGAAACTATATAGACTCTTTTATAAATTCTTGTCATTTATTACAAGGAAGTGTTCTCTACAAATTGTCAATAAATGCTTGTTGAAGGAATCAATGAGTAAATTGAACAAAGGACTTTTCCTTCAAACTCCATCCAATGCTTGATTTCCTCAGCTTCCCAGGGATTTAGATTATCCTGCAACTCAATTATGTTCTTTTCCCACTACTTATTAATCCATAGCTTTGGGCTTCTAACATAGGAAGTTTCAAAGCAAACTAGCAACCAAGAAGAGAGAGTGGTTGGGGTGGCTAGGTGGCTCAGTGAATAAAGCACTGGCCCTGGAGTCAGGAGGACCTGAGTTCAAATGTGGCCTCAGACACTTAACACTTACTAGCTGTGTGACCTTGGGCAAGTCACTTAAACCCAATTACCCCTCTCCCCAATAAAAAACAAAAAAGAGAGAGTGATTAAAGTCTAGAAAACATTCTTTTCACCTCTTCTCTTTCCTTGTCTGACTCATGTATATGTATGTGTATGTGTACATGCACATGTATATATGTATATATGAATGAAAATGTGAGTAGGCATTATGTATTTATGTGTATGTGTATGCAAGGGTGTGCTATAGCCTGCTCTAAAGCACTCTGAGCTTATTGTCCCATTTTCAATGTGAGCATTTACATGTCAGAAATCAGCAAATGCTACAAACCAGGGTACGTTTTATTATTTCATTGATTTTATAGACTTTAGAAAATGTTAAAAATGCAAGTTAAACTTGAAGTACATCATGCATATAAGTATATGAGCTAGCAGTTAATTATTTATCAGTACCATGCTACATGTATGTGTGTATATATATATATGCCACAGGTTACCTAGTATTAGAGAAGCTTAGCTTCATAACATCACACATTTTGCTGATTTTACATGTCATTTAGTCCAGTCTCCTCATTTTATATGTAAATATATTGAAGTTCAGAGAGGTTAAATGACTTGTTCATGATCACACAGTAAGAAGTATAAAAGCTGGCATGTATTAACAACTAAATTAAAAACAATGGCTAGTTTTCATATGAAACTTCTTTTTTTCAGCCAAAGTAAGAAAGTTTATTAAAGATTCACCATATTGGGTAGATACAGAAACCTCACCATTGGCTAGACTCTTAAGGAATCTGAGCAGCTTCTTGGAAGTGGGATGGGTCTTATATACAGAAAGATTATGGGAGGGATCTAGGGATGGTCTAGTAGTATAGGAGGAGGGGTCTAGGGACAGTCTTTTTTTTATGATCACCACTGTAAAAGTAATGTTTTAATCAAAAAGTCTGCATAAATGGTAGACATGAAAAAACATTTACATTCTATTTTACTTAACATAATTAACACAAATTGCAGTAAAACAACTCCTAAAGATTGGTCTCATAATCCCATTCGTTGGCATTATGCAAATGGGAAAATACGTACGATTCAATTCTGTTTCATTAGGTAGTCAACCTGAGTTCTTTTTTTAAAATTTGTTTTCTTGTTTACATCATTCATTTTCATGACATTTTTGAATTACAAATTTTCTCCCCCATCTTTCCCCTGCCCTAACCCTAAAACAGCAATCCCACTGTAAAGCCCCTCCCCTGCTCTGCTCTCTCACTTTCTGGTAGGGCGGGGAGGGTCTCCCTATCCCAGCCCATGTATATCTTAATTCCTAGTTGCAGGTATTGCAGAACTTTAAATTCTAGATTCTTTCCATTCGATTGCTCCCTTGTGACCCACCCCCACTGGAAGGACAATCAATTCAATACAGGCTGTGGATGTGTGATTATACAGGACATCTTCATAGTGGACATATTGTGACAGTGATCATCTGTCTCTCCTTCCTATCCCTTGCGCCCCCCCCCACCTTGTTCTGTTCTCTACCCTGTCCCTGTCTCTTTGCTGAAGTGTGCTCTCCCAGCATCCCTCCCCCAGACCCTGCCCTCCCCTCTGTCCTCCCCCGT
>JAQQSW010024583.1:0-10059 GCA_028646575.1 Pseudocheirus occidentalis | reverse complement strand
TCCCTCCCTTCCTTCCTTCCTTTCTTCCTTCTTTCCTTCCTTCCTTCCTTCTTTCCTTCTTTTTTTCTTATCTCTTTTGTCTTCCCTTCCCTTCTCCCTACCCCTTGCCCTACTCTTAATCAAAACAAACAACTCATTGTGACAAATATCTATAGTTAAGAAAAAATTAATTCCCCACATTGGTTGTGTCCTAAAAAGTATGCTTCATTCTGTATCTTGAATCTATCATCTCTCTGTCAGGAGGTGGATAACATGTGTGGTCATTGCCTTGACCAGGTTTCTTAATTAAGCACTTCAAAATTGTTTCTCCTCATAATGGAGCTGTTAATATATAAATTGTTCTTCTGGTTCTGTTCAGTTCACTTTGCCTCATCTTGTATAATGTTTCTCAGGTTTCTCTGAAACTTTTACCGTTTCTTATAGTACAATGATATTCCATTCCATTCATTTACAATAATTTATTCAACCATTCCTCAGTTAAAAGGCACTCCCTCTGTTTCCAATTCTTTGCCACTAAAAAAGAAAGTGCTATAAATATCATTGTAGATATGAGCTACTTTTTCTCTTTGTTTGATCTCTTTAGGGCATAGGTCTAGTAGTGGTCTTGCTGGGTCAAAAAGCATGTGCTTTTTGCTCACAATTTAATGACTTTTTGCTCACAATTCTAAATTGCTTTCCAGCATATCTGGACTCATTCACAGCTTCACCAACAGTGCATCAGTATGACTATTTTCCCCTCCAACAACTGATGCTTTCCTTCTTTGTCATTTTTTTTTGCATCACATCTCTCAACATGACATCAACAGCTCTAGATACAGAAACTTCTGCCTCTATAGTGTGTGGTCTCTGATGAAAGAATAGAAAGACTATAGGATCCAGGAACATGACTGAACTTTTATCACATTGAGAAACATACTAGGAAGAGAAACATTTGTAGAGGCTGGTCATCCATAGAATAACCTTTCACCATTTTTTCCCTCAATGCTCCCTTACCCCATTCCTGCTCCTAATTTATAATCCTAGCTCACCCTAGGATTAAGAACCCTAAGAGAGCCCTAAAGCTCTTAATCATGTAGTCAAAAAACATCTGGAATGGACAATGGCAGGACAGATTCCTCAGCATCAAGTTTCTAAATCCTAGAACTTCTCTCTTTTTCTTTCTCCTGCAGAGGCTTTGGGGGGTTCATTTCTGTTGGTGGATCCTGTCCCAGTGGATATCCTGGTGGATACTGGTTTCCCAATCCTTGCCATCTAAGCCCATTGCCTAAGGTGCTGTCATTAAGCCCATGGTTCCATGTCTCAGAATCTTTACTCTTCTAATTAGCCACATGTCTCCCCAATCCCACTACAACCTATTCACCCCCTGCCTAACCTATTCCACAATGTCCTCTGAAGCCCCATTTGTCTACTGCCCACCCACCTCTTGAACTTTTCTTTCACAATTTTAATGGAAGCCTGGCTTTCCCCTGGGAACATCGTATCCCTTGCTTGTCCTCTCTTCCTTGATGATCAGTCCTCTCATTTCCCCCCAGAGGAGGGGCAGGTATTCTCTTTGGTCCTTACTGCCATTAACATATACCTTTCCTCCACTTCTTTCCTTTCTTCTTCATCTCTTAGAATGTATAGGCTCCTTCAGAGTTCATCTTCTCCATGAAGACTTTCCTGATCCCCTCTCTTAATTACTAGTGCTCTCCCACATGATTACCTTCTATTTAATTTTATGTATTTTATTTATGCTTATTTATATACACATTTCCTCTCCCCAGTAGATTGTAATCTCCACAAGAGTAGGGGTTGCTTCATTTTTTTTTTACTTTGTTAATTCTAGAGCTTAACACAGTGCCTGGCATGTGGTGGGTACTTATTAATTTTAATGATTTATTGGTCCCTAAATGACCCTTCCTCTTTTGAGGTCCATTCAAAATGGTCCCCATTTTGATGGCTCTAATCTACCTTGTTGCTATCATCAAAATGAAGTTGGCAGCTGATTCATTGTCTCTATTTTCCTATCCCCCCACCTCAATCCTCAGCAACTTCAATATTTGTGTTGGTGACCCCTCCTAGTAACTGGACCCCTTAATTCCTCAACTTCCTTAATTTTAAGGACTGACCACCTTCTCCGTTGCACTACAGTCAAACATTCCTATGGCCATATCTTAGACCTTACTCTCTCAGAATTGTACTGTGTCCAAGATCTAGAATTTTGAATTCCTCTCTGAATACAGCCTTATGTATTATTTTCTCACAATGTCACTCACACTAAACCTATTCTTCCCCTATTTTGTGAACTTTGATCTCTTGGAATTTCCCTATTTTCCCAAGCTGTCTCTCCATCTTCCTGCTTCTGGCTTCAGCTACCTTCTTACCCCACTTTGACCCTCCGGTTTGCAGTTCTGAAATCTCATTAACTACTACTTAAGAATCTCTTAACCTCTTCCATATTTGGTACCTACCTGTCAGGGTTGTTGTGGGGACTGAATGAGGTAATATCTGTGAAAAGCACTTACTACATTACCCAGCATGCAGGAGGGATTATATGAAAGCTTTTTTTTCTTCCTTTACCTTCTTCCTCTTCTTGAACTTCTCTTTCTTTTGACCTGAAAACTCGTCTCCCTGGGTAAGTCCCATGAGCTGATTTCACCTACCACAAATTCATGGCACATAAGCTGAGCCTGGTCCTTAGTATGTTCTTTGGTAAACCTTGCAGACTTCTTATCCCAGCCTAACAGCGACTGTTCCCCAAACCCTCCCCTCACCATCAATGGCAACTCCATTTCTTAGGTGAATAGACTTCTGCTTCAGTGGGAAGATTAAGGTTAATATGACTAAACTTGTTCAGTCCTCTTCTTCCATGTCTCAAATTATCTCAGCAGCATCATCCTTTCTTTCTTCTTTTCCTCTACTTACAGAGAGACAGTCTCATTATAATTCTCTCTGTTCCCTATTCTTACTCCCTTCAATCTACTCCAGGATGGGAGTCCATCAGTCAACTCCCCTGACCCCCTTGTACCTTCCACGTCTTGGGTACCACTGATTTTATCTAGTTTGCCTACAAAGGTGTTTAGATATTTCTAGACTTAAAAAAAACACCAATTGCTGCTACTGATCTTTCTTCTACCCTGCTTCTTGAAAAATTTCTCCATATCGTTGCCTCTATTTACTTGCTTGGTTTTTTTTCCCAACTCCTTCCAATGGCACCTCTGCCTGCACAGAAATCACACCTTTGTTCCTACAATTCGAAGGCAATCAGTGCTTTAATCACTAAATCCAAATGGCCTTTTTTTTCCTGACCTCCTCCTCCTTGCTCTCCCTCTCTTACTGGATGCTCTCTGTTCCCTCAGCTGTAGAGATGCTCTACCCTCCTGGTACTACTTCTACCTCCCTTATGTTCTCCTTTGACTCCTTCATTGGCTCCAGATCCTTTTTTCTATCTATTTATATGGGCATTCCCCAATGGTCAGTTATTGGTCCTCTTCTCTTTACTCTGTGCACTTTCTTCCTTGGCAGGCTGGTTCTCTCCCAGCCCTTCAATTGACACCGAGAAGTCAGAGAGAATGCTTTGAGATTCCAAGAAGCCTGATTTCTTTGGTGTGAACATTGGTGTAGATGTTAATCCTTCTCTAACTTAGTTGATGGTCTTTGGTGTATTCCTTACTCCCACCCTGACCAAGAAGAAAGTCTTGGAACACTTCATTATTTAAACATTTGACACAGTTTCATTCAGCAGTCAGTGTGGCCCAAGGAGGGAAATCACCCCCAACTCAATTCTACTTTGTTCATTCTTTCAGTGACTTAAAAATAAGGAACGTAACCTCCAGGTTCATTTAGGAACCCCCTCCTTCCTCTTCCCCCCTCCCCCCCTCCCCTTCTCCCTCAGCTTTTATCTCTATCACCCACGGTCAGATCCTGTTTTCTCACTGGGTCAAATGTGTTTACAAAATGCTGTTCCCTGGGAGTAGACAAGTACTTCTTATCTATAGGAGTCTTAAGACAAAGCTTCTTCAAAAATAGGTAGGGAAGGTAAACAAGCAGAGTGCTTTCTTATCTCTTGACTTTATTCCACCAGCTTCCCAATGAAAACCCTTGCCCCCAATCCCCATTATTGATTCTTGGTTTGTTATCCATGTTTTTGATCTAAATGTTGGAGATCCTCAAGCACTTAGCACAGACTGCTGGACACAGGAAGTACTTAAGACCTGCTTGGTATGAGGTACTTAACGCCAATAATACTTATTATCATATTAACCTTCCATCCAGATAGGCCTATTTTCTCACCATCCTCTTTATCCCCCTTCCTCAAGTGCCAGGCTCATTTCTCAATCTGTGCCTTTGCCCACACTGCTTCCTATTCCTGTTCTTGTTCATATCTGGAATTCCCTTTTTATTCCTTTGTGCTCATCTAAAGGCTCAATATAATCACAGCTTTCGAGTTGGAAGGGACCTCTGAGGCATCTAACCTGACCTCCTCATTTTACTGGTGAGAAAAAGGAGGCTTAGAGAGGTTGTGGTTGTCCCACTTTCCCAGAGTCATTCCCAGGTAAGTATTTGCAGAGGTTTGTATTTGGTCTTTTCAAAAAATTGCTTTAAAATTTCATTTTATTAGAATATTCTTAATGTTTCATATTTGGTCGTTTTGAGGTCAGGTTCAATGCCCACACTATGTCTCCAGCTTCCAGTGCTATCTTCTTCCTCTAACCTTATAGATCCCATATTGTCTGTTCCTGGTATTTCCCACCCAGTATATGTACCCTGCCCTCTGACGTCTCTTATACTACACTCTTGTTGAATATTTTATGAATAGGGCATCTTGTCCCTCCAATAAATCTGGGAGCTCCCTGAGGACAAAGATGGGGATTTCTTTTCATCCAGCCTTCTCTATAGGGTTGGGCCCAGAGGAGGCACTCAAGTGACTTTTTATAGAATGAAAGAGTGATGGTAGGATGTGGATCAGAAATTGGATGGCATTATTTTGACCTGATTAAAGTGTTTACACATACATGTCATCACATACATACTTAGTATATTTATTATGCTGTCTGCTCAGCCCTCTGTAGTCCTAAAGACCAAGAACTCCCCACCCCCACTCCCAGTAAAAATTGTTGCCCGACCTGTTAGTGTCACATTTTAGGAAGGACATAACAAGCTGAGGCAGTCAATCACGAGACGATGAAGCAACTCAGAAGTGTGTAGTTGAAAAGATCTGGCTTCACTTAACCTGGAGGGAAGACAGAGCTGGGCCTGGAGGCAGAGAGGGCATGACAGCTAGCTTCAGGTTGTTGAAAGGCTTAACAACTAGGGAAGCAATGGAGGAAGGTTAAGGAGAGGTATGTTTTTGGCTCCACATAAGAATAACTTCCTAAAATAATAATAAATCTTGCTAAACATTAGAGCTGTTTAATAGTGGAATGGAAGGGGCTTACTCAAGAGGCACGTCTGGAGGAAGCTCCTTGGAGGCTGTTGACCTCCTAATAGGGATATTGAGAGAAGGTTCCTGCTCTGGGAGGAGTTGGACATTTTCAGTTCTGAGATTCTATAAGATTCTCTGTCACCAGCACAGGCCTCCAGTTAGACACAATCATCTCCTCATTAGGAACTTAAAGAGTGCATCATCCCTTCATTGCAAAGGAAGGTATGTTTAGCTGGGAGAGAATATATCAGGGATGGGGGAACCTGTAGCCTCGAGGCCACATGTGGCCCCTCTCAGTCCTTAAGTGCAGCCCTTTGACTGAATCCAAACTTCTTAATTAAAGGATTTGTCATGTAAAACACCTGAAAGGCCACACCCAAGGACCTTGAGGCCACAGGTTCTCCACCCCTGGAATATATTCTTGAGGAGCTTATGGCCTAGCAGGGAGAGTGAAAATGTGTTCATGCATAGGGGTCTCTATCAAGCAGAAGGCAAGGCTCACCTTCACCTGTCTCAGCAGATTCCTTCTGGAGGTTTCCTTTGTTCAGTTAGCATTGTATATTATTATGAAATATTCAATTTAATAACCTATGTAACCTTGGGCAACCTTACCTCTCTGCCCCTCGGTTTCTCCATTTGTAGAACAAAGGGGTTGGTGTATACAGCTTCTTCTGAGGTTTCTTCTCACTGTAAGCCCCAGAGTCTGCTCTGTTCAAGGCACTATGCTAAGGACTGGAAATGCCAAGATAGAAAGCAAATAGATCCTGTCCTCAGGGAGCTTATGTTCTATCAGGTGATAGATACAATATGTGGTTTTTACATAGGCAAGAAGAGAGGATGTCATTTCCAGAGGGAGAGAGTATTATAAGCTAATCAGAGGTGGGAGATTTATTACCCTTTCTATTGTTGCAACTTTGGTGTCCTTATCAAAGGAGGACTCTATTCATGGTAGGGTGGAAAGTTCTTAGGATCGGAGTCAGGAGATCAGGCTTTGAATTCACCTCTGCTGTAGGTTAGTTATATAGAATGATCTCCTTGAGTAAGTAAGTCAGGTTACACTTCCTATCCATCAGGGTTGTCATGAGGTTCAGATGACATGATACATGGAAAATGCTATAAGAACTATTAAGTAAGGCAGTGTGGTACAGTAGAAAGAGAGCAGGA
The DNA here is from genome assembly GCA_028646575.1 of Pseudocheirus occidentalis. Taxonomy (NCBI): domain Eukaryota; kingdom Metazoa; phylum Chordata; class Mammalia; order Diprotodontia; family Pseudocheiridae; genus Pseudocheirus; species Pseudocheirus occidentalis. Next base: position 3,488 of record JAQQSW010024583.1, on the reverse strand, counting down.
TCTGGAGTCAGAGGCAACTAGGCAGGGCCTGGAGTCAGAAAGACCCGAATTCAAATCTAGCCTCAGTCACTTACTAGCTCTAGGACCTTGGGCAAATCATTCTTTCTGCCCCAGGATAATAATAGTACCCACCATCTCCATTTGTCCGCGATAATATTTGTACATTCTTTACAACCCTTAAAGCTTTCTATGAGTGCCAGGTGTTATGATTGTTACCTGGGTGATTTTCAGTAAGTCACTTTACTTCTCTAAGACTAAGTTTCCTCTTCTGTGAAGTGGGAGGATTGGATGAGTGACCCCTAAAGCTCTGAATTTATTAGCCTTTGGCCAGGTGATTTCTAAGGTTTCTTCCAGCTCTAAATCTATGACCTAATTTCATATTCTGGCAAAGAAGACTTGATTAAGCAGAAAGGGGAATTTAGCCAAAGAAAGCCATTATACGTCCTTGTGGCTGAAGGTAGCATATACTTCCTTTCCCTGAAATCCTTACCTACTACCCTCTGTTGGCCAAAAAGGCCCCAATCAGCTCTCTTTTCTGATGGTCAATTTGACTCAAGCCATGAGTGGAGATAGGGAAGCAAATATATCTGAAAGTCTCTGTGGTTTCTTCATTTTCCCAGTCCCTTTTTGGACCTAGGATGCCCCCCTTATTTTCTGATCCCAGTTTTCAACTCTGGTCTCAGTCAGAGTTTTATTCTGGGGACCTTTTCTAGGTATGGTCCCATGGCGTCGTCCCATGTGGATTCTGAGGGCTGCCCTTGGTGGTGGCTTTCTCTGGAGTGGAGAAATGCAAGTACTTGGGGAAATCTTCAGAATCCCCTGGGGTTTGGGCAACCCTCACTTCCCCATTCTGATGTGGCCATTCCCAATCCAACACCCATCTGGTTTCTTTCGGGCAATTCCAAGTACCGGATTTGTGTTGGGTGGTGGTCCCTGAAGGTTTTTCATTAATTCTGGTTTCACTCTTTGGGCCCCTGGGGATTTAACATAGTTACCTCATAGCTTAGAGATGAAAGGGACCTTAGTGATTCCTCATTTATTATAGTGTTACTGTATTTATACAGACTGTATAGATTTGAAGTCAGGACAGCATTGTTTTGAATATGACCCTAAATACTAATTAGCCATTGACTTTGGGAAATTCCCTTCGCTGTTCTGAGTCTTAGTTTTCTCAACCATAAAATGAAGATAACAATAGTCAGCCTTTTAAAGTTGTTTCAAGGTTCTAATGAGATAATGTGTATATAACCAAATTCCCCAAATCCATTGATGTCAGACTCTCCTCCTTGGTAGAGATCAATACTCCATGTGGGACCCATCCCAATACACTTTAGTTCTTAGACTATGTATAGATAATGTATAAAAAAGTGCTTTCTAAATCTTAAAGCACACGTACATATCAGCTATTAATATCACATCATTTTCTCATCTTTTTATTTTGATGGAGTTCAGACTGAAATGGTCCAAAAGCAAGTTGCTATCCTATTATGAGTGTGTATTTAATGTTATGTAGACAATTGCACAGGTGAATGAAATGCAGCTTCTCATAATTGAATAAGAGGATTGGACTATTGGCTTGTTTCCTAATAAACTACTGAATGTGTCTTTGGGATAATTCCAGGAACAGAGAAGATGAAATGTTTTGTTTTTTAAAGATCTCTATTATATTTATTTATTTTCATTGGATTATTCCACTTAGATAGGATGACATGTGCCTTGTTCTATTCCCATGTAGTTCTAATTTCTTCTACTAGGTCGATATATTTTAAAAGCTTTTCCTTTTATGTAATATGGGGATTATGAGCAACCAGTATGGTAACATGTACCAAAATTCTTATATTAAATTTTTATGGTGTCACATATAGCATTACTGGTATTATATATGTTATATTCAGATGGTTGTGGACAATAGATCTGTTTATCATGATGTACCAGTTACGGATTTGTAGTAGTGGGATTTGCTACTTGTTAGTTTATAAAGGATAATGAGCTTCTGGTGTATAATTCCAGACAACTAATTGTATCTTTCTAGATAGATGTTAAATTTTTTTTTGCACCTTACTCACACAATTTCCACTACTCTGTTCCATAATCTATTAACAACCAACAAACATGGATTCCTTAAGAACAAACTTTCTAGAATTTTGAGTTGCTCCCCCTAGTATTAGGTGCTATATTGGTGAAGTTGCCATGATAAGCAGGATAAGGACTTGTCTTTCTTCACCTTCACTGGAACCTATTCAGCCAACTGAAGAGTCACAGTGAAAGGGGGCAGTCAGAAGTCACATTTCTTTTTCCTTCCATGGAAGTCCTCTGCATTCCCCACCCTCACTTTCCATAGGGTATAGGGATGTCTAAAGGACCATTCAAGATTCGCCACATCATTCTAAAATGTCAAGTCCTTTCAGCAATGAGTAACCAGAAGGCCAGAAGCAGGCAGGGAGATTGTCACCTCTGATATTCCCAAATGCTGAGTAACACACGAGATTGCCCAGAACTGGTCAACAAGAACTTCCACATGGTCAACCTGAATCAGAAATTGCAACTCCGGGGAGGAGGAGGCGGCCTGCGGAGCTGCTCGCGCCGGAGGCAGAGGAGCCCGAGAGGCTGAGGTAGTCGGGTAGTTAGACAGCAGGAAAGCCGGCCCTTTGGTGTGAGGCCGATCAGCCGACCGACCGCGCCCATGACGTTCAAACGGAGCCGCGGGGACCGATTTTACAGCACCTGGTGCTGCGGCTGCTGCCATGTCCGCACCGGGACCATCATCCTGGGGACCTGGTACATGGTGGTGAATCTGCTGGTAGGAATCCTGCTGACCGTGGAGGTGACTCACCCCAATACTGTGGCCACCGTCAATCTCCAGTATGAAGTCATCGGAAATTACTACTCTTCAGAAAGAATGGCTGAACGCCTGTGTCCTCTTTGCCTTCTCGTTGCTAATGTTCACGATCAGCGCCATGATGGTCTACGGAGCTGCTGCCCATCGCGTGGGCTGGCTGATTCCCTTCCTCTGCTACCGGCTCTTTGACTTTGTCCTCAGCTGCCTGGTCGCCATCAGCTCCCTCACTTATTTGCCGAAAATCAAAGATTATCTGGATCAGCTGCCTCCTTTCCCCTACAAGGACGACCTGCTTGCTCTGGACTACAGCTGCCTTCTCTTTCTGATCCTTGTCTTTTTCACGTTTTTCATCCTTTTTAAGGCTTATCTCATTAGTTGTGTCTGGAATTGCTACAAGTACATCAGCAACCGAAACCTGCCTGAGATTGCCGTGTACCCGGCCTTCGAGGCTCCTCCGCAGTATATCCTGCCCACGTATGAAATGGCCGTGAAGATGCCTGAGAAGGACCCGCCCCCTCCCTACATACCTGCCTGACCTGAGGGAGGAACAGACTTTTGTTAATAAACACTACACCAGCCTCTGGGGATTTGTTTTCTGAAATGCTCCTCTAGGAACCACACCTGCAGCCTCTACACACTAAGGCATTCT
>JAQQSW010024582.1:0-10059 GCA_028646575.1 Pseudocheirus occidentalis | reverse complement strand
AGGTCCTTGTCCAGTCCTCAGAGCAATCCCCAGCACACACTGAAGTTCACTGGATTCAGCACACCTCAAACCCTTCAGGACTTCTCTTGCCTGGAACTCAAGGATCAGCCAGGCCACCAACAAACAAAGTCCCATCCTGTTCATGTCTCAGTCAGCTTCCAGATACTGGGAGAGGAACACTCTCTCTCTCTCCCTCTCTTTCTCAGCTGACTTCAGTCTCCATGAATCTTCCTTCACTGAGGAGCCAATTCCAAATTCTCTCCTCTCTCTCTAAAATTCTTCTTTATATACAGCACTGGCTTCTTGTCTCAGCCAATAGCCTTCTCCCAAGTCAACAGGGGAGTGTCTCAGCCAATAGCCTTCTCCCAAGTCAACAGGGGAAATCACACCTTTTCACCAATGGACAGAGGTCATACCTTCTATACTTAGCCCTAAGTTACTAGGTGCTACTTAGCCCTAGGCTACTAAGTGCTAAGTGTATGATAAACTGATTACTATTACACCATACTAAATAAATGTCTGATGAACTGAATGAATTCCAAGTGCTAGTCTACTATGGTGGAGTTCACAAGTCTAGGAAATATTTGGAGTGTCATTTACTTCTCATTTAAAAATGCCTCTGTCATAGAATTACAGATTCTCATAATTGGACCTAAGGGGTTATTTACCTCAATCCAAAACAAAATAGCAATCCCTTCCATAATATCCAAATATCCTAAATCCAATCATCACATAAAGCCCCCAGATAAAGGGGGGCCTATTAGCTCTGGAGGAAGCTAATTTTATGTGATGGCAGCTTATATTGTTGCAACTTTTTCTTTTCTTCTGAGCTTGCATTAAGCCCTAACATAACCTTACTATTCAAAATATTTAAGTGATATCTGTGTTATGGTCTATATGTAGAATCCTAACTGTGAGACCTTGCATGAGTTTGGAGAACTATTTAGCACCTTTTGAAACCAACTCCAGTGTTATCTACTTTGAAAGAAAATAAATAATAGAAGAAACAATGAACCTAGAGAAAATTTTAGCATTGAAAAATGTTAAGATGCTACCTCTGAAAGACAGAAAAAGTCAGAGAGACTAACGCCATCTTAAACAAGGACAGCTTGGACAGTCATATATAGAAACACCCAAGTGTGAAGTTTTTATTCCCTATTTGCTTTCATTTAAATTTGATTTTAATATTTGTTGCTAGGCTTGAAAATGTCCTTGCTTTCTCTCATAATTTGCCAAATATTTTTAAAGTATACCAACCTGGGAGGTGGCTTTCCTTTTGCCTCACATTGGATTTCAATATTCTCTCGGGGGTCAATAATGTAATCTTTTGGAGACTGACGAGTGATGGTTGGAGGTTGCACCACTTCATTGTTGAATAGAATAAACAGACAGAGCAATGAACAATTGCTTCAATACATTAGTCACTCATTTTCTCTAGAAAAACACTAACTTTCACCAAATTTGTCTGAATATCCTTGGTATTTCCTATGAAGAGAATAGCTCTCAGTAGGCACTAAATCAGAAGTTGCCTGGAACTATGAAGTTTATATATATATATATATATATCACTGTTAGATGCTTGGCATGCACATTTTATTTTCATGCAAAATACTTAAGAAAATAATGATTAGAAACAATTTTATCAGTCACAGAACAAAGTCAGTTTATTTTTTGATGCAACAATGAGAAATTCCTCTGACTTAGGATCAAAATGTTGAAGCATTGTCAAGTTGGAGCAAACTTTCACTATATCTTACTTATAGAAAAGATAAATTCCCTAATAAGTCTAATGCATAGATTGAAGGAAAATGTATTTTAAAATGCTAAAACTGAAATATATGCATGGATTCTACACAGTGACCTTTGTGTGATATGTAGAAAGCAGATGAATTATGAATAAAATAAGACAATCAGATTCAGGATAAAAGGAATGAAATTAAGGATGTTATTAATGGGTGGTCTAGTGGATAGAATGGTGGGCCTGGAATCAGGAAGATCTGAGTTCAAGTTCAACCTCAGATACTTCCTAGCTATGTGACCCTGAGCAAACCACTTAACCTAATATGTTTCAGTTTCCTCATCTGTAAAATGAGTTGGAGAAGGAAATGGCAAACCATTCCAGTATTTTTGCCAAGAAAACCCCAAATGGTATCATGGAGAGTCAGATACAATTGAAAAAAAAACTTAATCTTACTTTTCAATATTTTCATGACAGTATTCATAGTGAGATGGCCAATTGCTACCTAACCACATTAGCTTTTTTCTGTATGGCTAAGAGGGAAAAACTCTTCATCATATACTGCTGTCTGATGTGAAGAAAGCTTGTTTCTATACCCATTACTCTATTAAAATGTTCATTTTAGGGGGAGGCTAGGTGGTACAACGAATAGAGTACCAACCCTGGCATCAGGAAGACCTGAGTTCAAATCTGACCTAGACACTTTACTCTAGTCATGTGACTTGGGCAAGTCACTTAACCCCAATTGCCTTGCCTTCCCCCCCAAAAAAAGAGAAAAAATATTTTTAAAATGTTCATTTTAAGATAATAAATGCTTTCTGTTTTGGAGAAACTATGGCATTTTAGGCTAGAAAGAAGCACAAAGATCATCTAGTTCAAGCCTCTTTTTTTATATATGATGAAACTAAGACTCAGAGATCCTAAATGATTTGTTCAACCTAGAACCCGAGTTCCCTCTTTCCCTTACCACTGCCTTTTCCCTTACCACTGTCGCTGCTGTTGTTCAGTCATTCAGTCATGTCCTACTCTGTGCGATCCCCTGGGTTATATCTGTGAGGTTTTCTTGGAAAAAGTATTGGAGCAGTCAGCCATTTCCTTTTCCAGTGTGCCCACATTTTACAGTTGAGGAATTAAGGAAAATAGTGGCTAAGTGACTTGCCCAGGGTCACACAGTAAGTGTCTAAGGCCAGATTTCAACTTAGGTCTTTCTGACTCCATGCCTAGCATTCTATCTACTGCACCATCTAGCTACTCCTTCACCAGCTGATTCTCCCTTGAAATATTATCTCTTCTTAATTCTTATCTTGATTTACATTTCTGATGCATTTAACACATTCTTCTTAAAAGAATGTCCACCCATGACAACAAAGTTTCTTGGATTTTCTACTTCTTTTCTAACTTTGGCATCAGTAAGATGCACTTGTCTCCACAATCATGAAAAGTCAGTGGTGCAGAAAACTGAATGCATCTGTGACACAAATCATGGCTTTTTATTACTTGAAACTACACATAGGAATCTTCAGAAAACACTTCTCTATCTTGATATCAAAAAGATGAATCCTTACAACAGGGACTGAATAGTAAATTCCATTTATAAGATTTTGGTCAGATTCTTCTCTTTTTCCCCCTAATGTCTGGGAATTTTCTCATGAAGTTGCATCAGATGTAAATAAAATCCACATGAGTAAACGAAGTGTCACTTTAGCAAAAGTTTAAAAACAAGTGTCCTAAAAGGCTGTCAGGAGACACAATTTTCCCTGGTAAAATGTACAAAATACTAAAGTTTCTTTGTATTCTATGAATCCAGTAGTTAGTCACAGCAAACACACATGCTCCACAAATAATCACAGTCACAAAATTTGGATTTTATAACTTGTGACTTCAGCATACAAAGTTATTGATTCTACTTTCACACTGTCCACCAGATAAAAAAGAAACTTACAATTTTCAAGTTCTTTTTCCCCCATCAGTATCAGCAGGTGAGTGAGCAAAAAAGGATTAAAGAAAATCAGTTGTTAGTAAAAAGGAAAGTTAGAACCTCAGAGATGAAAGGAGAAAACTTCAGTCTTAAGTCTGATCCCCCAAACCATATACAACAGGGTGATCCAGAGCTGGTCCAAGGGGCAGGAACTTGAATTAATTGAATGCATTTTACTATTGCTGTAGCTATCCATACAACCATGCAAAAGAACAAAGGAAATGCTTAAGGCAAAATTGAGTCTTCTGGAGACTCAAGAAGCTAATTCCATTCCATACGTGTTGCACTGGACAAATAATTACTTTCAATGTGAAAAATAGCTGAAAACTACAATTAATCTGAATTGTGCCATCCTGTGCTGTCTGTCTCTGATCCTATTATCACAGACACCGCGATGCACATGGTGCCATCTTCAGTGCTAGTCACCAAACAATGTCACAAACACCACGGAGCATCCATTTGGCTACAGTCTAATACTGGATCAAACAGCCTAGACCTGTAATGCAGCTTATCAGGATTTTTCTATCCTGTGGGTTAATCATTACATTCATATTTTGTCTTTTCAGAACATAAGAAAATTATTACTTTGGAAGCTCTTGTATGAAGTAAAAAGGTAAGTAAAGGTCAAAACAATTATTTAGGGGCAGATTTGTAAGCTTTCTCTCCCTTTCCTGCTACTTTCTCCCTTTACCAGTGACTACTTTAATTGGTAGAACGTGGACACAGGAGTATGGAGCGAAGAAGAAGAAATTTAATCAGTGCAAAATTTACATCAGGCTCCTTTGCTGCCGGTTATCTGGGCTTGCAAAGGTTGGGACAGAAGCTTTAGTTTATCTGTGACTTTCTTTCATAGCAATTATGCTTCTTCATTAGCAAAGATAATTGGGTTAGCCGCAGGTGACTATTTCCCTCAGACTGTGAGCAGTTAGATTAAGAGGAAGACTTTTAACACTAGAAAGAACAAAAGCATTTTTTTCCAAGGGTTTTTCTGTCCCTTCCATGTTTCAGCTTGTGCTTAACTAGGAGCCACATATCACCATCCCAGCAGATATTAGCAACAGTTCATTTAAGAAAAAAACAAAAACAAAAAAATGAAATAAATATCACATGATTAAAATGGATGTGGACTAAGGAACTGAAAATAAGCAGGAAAAATACTGGGTTTGAATTGTGATTTGGATTCTAGTGCCAGAGAAAAGGGAGTGAGGTGCAAAGCATGCTGCCTCTTGGAAGCCCACATATTGGCATTTTCACTGTTGGTAGCAAATTCTGTGTCAGAAAACGACTAACAACTGAAAAGCCTCAGGAAAACGTTATCTTTCCCTCACCTTGAAAACACTGCTGAACAGATGTTCCATTCAAGAAGTTAATGGATTTAAGAAGATCATGTCGATTAAGGATAAGGCATAAATCAATATACTAGAGTTATAATTGTCCAGCTTCTGAATATTCTGTTTTCCATTTCAAGAAAGGGACCAAGATATAACCTGGAATCTTTTATAGAGGTGACACGCACCATAGAGAGTATACCTAAGGTTTGGATTAGTATGAGTGGGAATAATGAATCCTATGAAGTGATTGCACTATTCAAAGTATAAATATATGTAAAACAAGGTAATTGGCTTCAGCTTGGTAGAAATACCCAATGAAAATATAAATAATTGGACCACTTCACAGGATTTGTTATTCGCACTAATCAGGACCCTAGTTACATAGCCTATAATTCCCGATTTGGGAGAGAGGAGATATAATGTAGTTCTACCATTTACTCCCTTCTGCTCAGGATCCTCACAAATCACTTATCTTATTTTCCCTTTCCAACTTTCACTTTAATTAAATTCTTCATCAAAGATGGCTAATTCACAAAACTTCATAAATAATGCATTTCCTAGTTCTGGAATTACATGTTAAAACCATCTTATTTTAAGATTCTTAATCCATTAGTCTTAGTCCCTCTTTTTAGGCACAGAAGAGAGATGGGTTGGTCAAAGACCACACCATACCCTTTTCACAGCATTGCCAGCAAAGGAAGGGATAAGAGACAGACAAGGTTGATGGGGATCTTAGCCAGACTTCAAAGAGCTAGAAGTAGGAGAATCAATGGAGAAATGCCACCCACTACTTCCCAGGCCAAGGGCACCCGTGATCAACACTCCTCCCCTATAAGAAAGTCATTTGAAAACATGAGTTGAAGAGGGCATTAATGCCTGTCCATTTCTATAACATGCTTACCTTAACAAAAAGATCAGAATTTAAGAATGCCTTGCACCAATCTGTGTTGACACAGTACATTTTTTTTAATCCATAAGGCAAAGAAAATAGAGATAGATGAAAATTTCTTTTTTAAAATTATACCACTTTTGCATCACTTGGTGTGACTGGTCCTTCTAGTGCTAATAAATATCATGTGTTCAGATAACAACCAAATTCATTTTGATTTCGCTTTCCCATGTGACACAGATCTTCACTCCACACATTTCAGAGGGACAGCTAATGCTGGGGATGTTCTGACTTCTCAGCCTACAAGTTTTAAAACATTAATACTTACGATCAAGAGGGACTTCCAGGGCACTCATCACCTGGCACAGGAAGAGAATCAAAGGAGCTCGGCATACAGATAGGCTCTTCTTTGGGGGCATGATTTTAAGCTGCATTAGCTTAATTCCTCCTGAGACAGGCAAACTGAATTTCCTTTCCTTGTTGCCACAATGGATCCGTGGGCAATGCTTAAATAAGTGTCATGCAGGGGACTAGAAGAGAAGGATAAAAGACTAATGTAATAATATATTAATATGATGGAAATCAGCAGTGGAATTTCAAAGCTCAGAATGTGATTTTTATAGCATACATGAAGTCCAAGTAGCCAACTTTCATGTATTTAGCTTTGAATGAAAGTCTTTTTAAAAAGACTTTTTAAAAACCCTTAGTTTCTGTAGTTTATTGTATCTGTCTGTGCAACACAACATATCTAATCTTTATCATCATGATAATTTCATTTAAATTACTTGTGTTACAAGTACCTTGGGATATTATCGTATGTTTTCTGTTTGGTTCAGAAAGCCCTAGGTATGGGGCTGCTAGGTGGCGCAGTGAATAGAACACCGGTACTGGAGTCAGGAGGACCTGAATTCAAATGTGACCTCAGACACTTAACACTAGCCATGTGACCTTGCACAAGTAACTTAACCTTGCACAATTTCCCTGCCTTCCCCCCTCAAAAAAAAAAGCCCTAGATCTAAAGAGGAACAGAAAGCAGTGTTTCTACAACCTAGAGGGGAGAGAGAACAAGACAATCCATCTGCAGACTCTAGCCATGTTCACTGGCTCTTCTCCATGCCTGGATTACTCTTCCTCCTCATCCCCACCTGTCTTTTCTGGCTTCATTTGGGACCAACCTAAAAATTCCATTTTCTATAAAAAACCTTTCCTGCACTCTTATTGCTAGTGCTTTTACTCAATTGATTATCTCCAATTTATCCTGTTGGTAGCTTGGTTGTGCAGTTGTTTTGGATTATTTTTTACCTTTCTCTGTAACCCCAGTGCTTAGCACACTGCCTAGCACACAGTAGGTGTTTAATAAATGCTTATTGACTGACTAAATATTTGACATTTCCCTCAAAATAGAAAACTTTGGGGCAGCTAGGTGGTACAGTAGATAGAGCACCAGCCCGCTGGAGGCAAGAGGACCTGAATTCAAGTCTGGTCTACTAGCTGTGTGACCCTGGGCAAGTCACTTAACACCAACTGCTTTACGCCCTCCCCCTCCAAAAATTGAAGACTTTGTTTCAGCCTACAAAACACTCATTTTCCATTCTAATTCAGGCCCTTGATAACTTTTTGCCTGAGCCTTTGTAATAGACCTCTCTGCTTCAGATCTGTCTGCAAGCCAATGTGTAACATATAGTATTATTAGATTGCTCTGTCTAATGCATAGAACTATATACTTTCCTATTCCCTTGCTCCAAAATCTTCAATAGGTACACAATGACTACTGAATAAATTACGAAGTCCTTAGACTAGAATTTAAGAATTTCCCTTCTGTGATCTGACTGCTTAACCTTATCTCCTTCCATTCCTTTATATAATAACCAGTACTCATATTAAGGTTTGCAAAGTGCTTTTATTTTATTTTATTTTATTTTATTTTAGGGGAGAAGGCAAGGCAATTGGGGTTAAGTGACTTACCCAAGGTCACACAGCTAGTGTGTAAAATGTTGAAAGTCAAATCTGAACTCAGGTCCTCCTGACTCCAGGGCCAGTACTCTATTCACTGCACCATCTCGCTGCCCCACAATGCTTTTATAAATATTATTTTACTTGCTCCTCACAGTTACTAGAGGAGCTAGGTGCTGTCATTATGCCTAGTTTGAAAATGAGGGAACTGAGGCAAGCAGAGATTAAATGACTTGTTTATGGCTCTCACAGGAGTAAACATCTGAGACCAGTCTTCCTGGCTCTGGGTTCAATGCTCTTATCTATTTTGACACCTAGTTGCTTGTGTTCTAACAACCTGGACTCTTCATTTACCTGGACACTCCTTGAACTTTCTTACCTTGGAATTTTTAAATCTGATTTTCTTAAAATGTAAATATATAGCACAAAAACAATATTGAATGTAATTCAATCTTAGTATTCTGCTGTGTCTTAGGGTTACCCTTATGAACACTGATTATCTTTACACTGGAGCTGTGGAAAAGTATCCATCAGACTGTAGGCTCCTTGAAGGCAGGGACTGTCTTTTGTTTCTTTTTGTATCCCCAGCATTTAGCACAGTGCCTGGAACACAGTAGGCACTTAATAAATATTGATTGATTGATTTAATGACATCTTAAATTGATAGAATATTGGACTGCTTGGATTTTGCAAAATCCAGGATACTTTCATGAAACAGACCAGTTTCACTATGGGACCACAAAATAGTAATTGTAATGCCCATGTGTTTTTCCCTCCTCACTTAGTTCCCCCCCCCCCCCAATCTCCCTGGAAGGTAGGCTGTCGAGGTAATATTCCCATGTTAAAGAATGTTTGTTCCTTTAAATAGTTTTCCCCACATGGAAGAAAAAGAAATGGCTTTTGCCCAGAGACATAACACACATGAATATATTGACAATGAGTTTTTTTCCTAAGGTGTGACAGGTCAGTCTCAGAGCATTCACTAGGTAGACACTTATGCTTCAAACCTATTAGGTTGTTACTGATCAAAGGCCCACATCATGGAATTTTAAATATTTCATAGTAGGAGGATCCTTGGTTAAAAATATCTCATTTTATAAATTAAGGTATTCCCTAGGCTATGCAGCTAGTTAATGGTAGAACAAGGATAAGAAACCACGACTCTTGATTGGAGGTCCAGTATTATAGTACCAGTTATAATGATTTTATTTTTCTGCTCTAATGCAGAACAGTATAAATGACCCAATGGGTAATGAAGACAGTCTTATAAAAGTTCAGAAAAACTTGCCTCAATAGAATGTAGCCTTCTTGAGAACAGGGATAGTTTTGTTCTTGCCTGTCCAATGTCTAGCATAGTTAGATATTTACAGGCTTTTAGGCTTAGAGGTAGAAGGGTCTCAAAGGTCATCTAGTCAAGTGGTGTCAAACTCAAATAAAAATGGGGCCACTGGACTGTACTTAAGGTTCCTTGCAGGCTATATATTGACTTATAAAACTACAAATTAACATTATCTGTGTGTTATTGTATTTTTACTTATTTTTAAAAAATATTTCCTTGTGAGACCCTTGTTTGATACTTCTGATGTAATTCAACCTTTTCACCTTAACAAATAGGTGTTAAGGAACTTGCCAAAAATTTAAAATATGTTTAATTGAATTGAGAAGGGAGAGATCAGTGTGAGTTGGAGTGTTTAGGACATCCTTAGGGATCATCAGATTTAGAACTGGAAAGTACTTTAGAGGTGATCTAGTTCAACTTGTTCATTTTACAAATTAGGAAACTCAGACCTAGAGAAAAAAAATGATTTGAACCTATGATACCTGCCTCTATATCCATTGCTTTTCTCTCTATAACAGTCTACTTCTTTCAAGGTCCTGCCCTGAAGCACAGGCAAGATTTGGCTATTCATACATATATATATATATATATATAATGTATGTATGTATGTATGTATGTATATATGTACATGCAAATAATACACAAATTAGCTTTTACATTCTGAGTGAATTGACTTGAGTAACCATTAGTGTAGAGCCAATCAACAGTAGATTCCTGAGAGAATGCTACTGTGAAGAGCTTTTAAGATTCGGATTACACAGTATTAGTGAACACTCTGTTTATTCCATTACAAAATCAGATTCAGTACAATGTTCACAGTTTCAGCAGTTC
>JAQQSW010024581.1:0-10059 GCA_028646575.1 Pseudocheirus occidentalis | reverse complement strand
ATCAAATGCAACCGGGAAATAATACATTCAGGGATGGGGGCAGGGAGACCCTCCCTGCCCTACTAGAAGGGTAGAGAGGTGTTGGAGGAGGGCATAAAAGGGAACAGACTGTGGGAGGGGCCTTACAGTGGGATCAATGTTCTGGGCTGGGGTAGCGGCAAAAGGGGAGAAACTCTGTAACTTGTGGAAATGAATGATGTAACCAAGAAAATAAACTAAAATTAAAAAAAAAGAATACTATATGTCAAATCATTTCATCTCCAATTCAATAAATCTTAGTGGTTCCATACTAAATTTGGGATCAAGTATTAACTTCTTATTTGGCATTTAAAGCCCTTCATAATCTGACCTCTACTTACTTTTCCAGTCTTCTTACACATTACCCTACTCCCCTCATTCTACTATACAGCCATACTTGAAAACTTTCTGTTCCTCACAAAAGACCATCTTTTCAAATGGTGTACTCAAACTTTCACACTGTTTGTCTTCCACATGAGGAATGTTCCATCCTCAAAATGCCTCTTTGAATCCTTGACTTTCTTTAAGACTGTCTAGACATCAGCTTCTTTGAGAAGTCTTCCCCAGTCCTCCCAGCTGCAAACAACTTCTCTTCTAAGATGACCTTCTATCTACTTTATTTGCATAGTTTATGTATCTAGTTATAGCCATGTTATCTCCCTCTTTGGAAAATAAGCACATTTGAGGACAAAACTTGTTCCCCCTAATTTGCTTGTTTTGCTTTTTTTTTTGTATTCTCAGTCTTTAGAACAATGTCTGGCACATAATAAATAATAAATGCTTTTTGTTCAAACAATTGACTTGTATAGTTCTAGTACTAGTATAGTATAAAAATTTCCATTTTTAGCAATTGTGACACCTTAAAGATGATTGAAAGATAAACTTATTCAAAGAATAAATCCTTCCTTTGCATAGATTGATAAATGAATTGATGATAAAATCTAAATATACATAAATGTATATTTGAATATATAGAGTATGTGTTTTTTTATTTTGTGAAATCCAAGTTTTAAATTATTTCCCAAAACTTTTTCATTTTATTTTTAAAACCATATTTTATTGATCCATTTAGCATTACAAAATAATTCTAGGAAACTGCTATATGACATCCCCAAAGTCCACTGAGTTCTCTTATGAGCCATTATCCTCAAAAAGAGAAATTCAGCTTTTAAAAGTAAATTATAATCTCAATGAGATTGAAACTTATTTTACAAATTAGAACTAAAAGTTCAGCTGGGTTTTAACCTTGGTGAAACATGTTCTTCTATCCTTTGCTCTCATTTGATTGGAATGTATGATGAAGCAAGTCTCATGGACATGCTACATTGTTAGAGAAAAAAGCCTCAAAAGTGATGATCAAATTATTTAAATTTATACAGGGTCAGCTTTAATACACATGGAGATGTCAGGGTTTCAGAATTGTTCGTGCACTTTTAAAAGTCAGTTCTAGTCTTTTATTTTTTAACTTCACATATATTTTCCCCCTTGCCATGCCTTGCCTTGCCTTTCCCTTCCCAGAGGATAGGGGATGATAATGGGGGAGAGGGATACAATTACATAGCTTCCCTATTTGGTCTATGTGCTCTGAGATGCATTCTTGTTTATTTCAGGTAATTATGTGGAAAAGCTGCATAACTGGTCTAACTTATCTAAAATAAGTACAGATCTGTGTTTTGAGGTGCCTAAGTCACAAAAACCAACCTTTTATATGAGCTCTTGATGCAAAGCAGCATTAATACCATGTGTGTGGCAAACTAAAAGGAGATAAATGTCATTACTGTTATATTTGAAAGGAATAAATTCTTTTAAAAATAAGTGTACTTTATATTGTGAAGTAGATTTAGGGGATAACTCAAACTATCAGCATATACTCTAACATATAACCAGAGTATTCAATAATTATATTTTATGATTTTGTGCACATGCATGCATGTATGGATGTGCGTGCATGTGCGTGTGTATGTGTGTGCACGTGCACAAATGTCAGAGAAGGAGAAGAAATGGCAAAGACAGACAGATATAGTCAGACAGAAAGAAAAAAAAACAACAGACAAAAAGGCAGAGATAGAGGGACAGAGACAGACACATACATACAGATATGAGAGGAATGGAACAGGGTAATAGAAATGCCAACAACATGAAGTGTTTAAGGAAATTGTAGAAACTCATCAAAAGAAAAATTAGAGAATAAGAAATAGAGAAATGAAGAGAAAATTAGCAAGGGACACGTTTTTCTTACAAATGACATCTGATTGAGTTATAATAATTTAAATGAATCTCAAATCTATACACTTGCCCAATTCATTTTTAATATCATGTCTATACTCAAAACTTGGATTCTTGAAATCCATGATTTAAATAAATCATGAATTAAAAGGTATTCACAATTTAGCTTGGAAGAATCCCAGAACACCATCATAATGTGATCAAAGGCCACCTTTAATGCTGTACACATCATAAGAAGAAAGATTCACTGTTCACTTTTTTATACATGGATATAATTATTATGCTAACATTTAATAGTTTTGATAATAGAATGGAGCTGTATAATGCTTGGAAAACACAAACCAGTCATCACAAAGTAGTCATTACAAAACATTTATATAAAATTGAAAAAAGGCTCCAGGGTGAAGAGGGAGACTTACAATAGTGAAAGCTCCTCAAAGAAGAGCAAGAGTCAGATGTCTGAAGATGAGCTTTATCGTTATGGAGCATGGAAAGAAGTGTTCTTCAAGCACATTGTCTACCTTTTCAGAAGGTCTTGTGTATGAGGAAGGCAAACAGTCATAGTATAAGGATATAAATTTCTCATATTTGTAATGGAAAAATCCAAAGGTAGAACCTTTCAGGGATACCATAAAATGGCCTCATGTGTTAATTTAGCTTTCTGTAAGGGCATCAGCTTTTATACTGAAGAATTCAGAAGAAGGCAAGACTTATTTGTAATTCAGAAAGTCAAGAATATCAAGAATAACTATTAGCATTATACCTTTATAATAGGTTATGATGCAATAGAAAGGAAACACTAATCCTTCTCCTCCCCAACCCTAAAATACACCTTTAGCCAAGACTGTCATATTCCCAATACTTTTGGAATTATAGAACTCTAAGGCTGTGATTCTTTATTTTTAATCTTACTTTTATTCTTTTAATATATATATATGTATATAAATATATAATTTTTGGGTTTTTAAATTTTGAGTTATAAATTTTACCCTTCCTTCCCACTCTCATCCCCATCCACTGAGAAGGCAAATGATATATCAATTATATAAGTGAAATCATGCCAAGCATATTTATCAATTAGCCATATTATTACAAAGCAAAAAAAAATAAAGAAATTAAGAAAACTATACTTCAATTGATACTCAGAGTTCAACAGTTCTCTCTATCTGGAGATGGATAGTATTTTTTCACGATGAATCTTTTTTGATTGTCTTGGATCATTATGTTGACCAGAGTAGCCAAGTCTTTCACAGTTGATCATCATTAAAATATTGCTGTTACCATGCACAGTGGTCTCCTGGTCCTACTCACTTCACGTTGCTTTAGTTCCTATAGGTATTACCATGTTTGTTTATTTGTTTTTTTGAAACCACCTCCCTCATTTCCCAAAACACAAAAGTACTGCACTACAATCATATGTCTTTAGTATTTTTGAGAAACAGATATAGTGGTGATATGTCTGGATCAAAGTGTATGCAAAGTTTTATAATCATTTGTGTCTAGTTTCAAATTGTGTTCCAGAATGGTTGGGGTAGTTCACTACTCCACCAACAACTGATTAGTGTACCTATTTTTCTAGCATTTGTCTTTCCTGATAGGTGTGATTTGGTACCCCAGAGTTCTTTTAATTTGCCTTTCTCTGATTAACAGTGATTTAGAGTATGGTAGTGTCCCAGACTCCTTTGGCATTCTACTGTAACCTGTGGACCATTTCTCAGGAAAAAAACAAAGTTTTAAAATTAATAGAATAAAATGAATATGATTACATATGAAATTGACTGCATTGAAATATACTTGCTGAAGTACATTTTTGAAATAAAATCACAGACCGAGAGCCAAAAAACTCCTTGCTTTAAAGTATGTTTCATCATTGTTGTTATTCATACAATTTGCTTATTTTCCCCACTTAACATATATATGACATTTGAAAATAAAATGCTTTACTAAAATTAACCTCTTTTGAGAATTTTGCATTACCTTTTGTGATCATAAGAATTATCTTGAGATACCTCTAGGGTCCACCAATATTTGCAGCTTTACTTCTTCATTGTGTAGGCTTTTTCCCCTTACAAAACAAGTTAAAATTTCTGTAGCAACTGTGTGCTAAGCTTTCTCCTCTCATGTTTTGCCAGCATTCCACAATTCTATGATGTCATAAAACATACCCAGGGTTGTGAATCACTAACTAAGAAGATAGTAATTCTTCTTATGAATGCTTTTGATGATAATAATAGCAATTCATTCCTCCTACCAATTCATAACACTCAATAAAGAAGCCAAAATACTGATTTTAGTTATAGAATCATAGAATCTTAATGTTAGAAGAGAGCTTAGAAATCATCTAATTTCATTTCCACCTCCAGGACAATAAGGGACCAGGTCAAAGAGTTGCTTCTTTAATACTTCCAGGAATGAAGAACTCACTACTTTACAGTACTACTTGTTTTTTGTACCCTTTGAATAGTTTGTTAGAAGGTTAGAAGATTTTCTTAAGACAAAAACTTCTTATACATTATACTTTTTGATCCTATTTCTGTTTCCAAGAGCAACAAAGAAAAAGTTTCTTTTCTTTTTTTAAAAAAAATATCATCTTTATTAATTTGGTTGTTTGCTTTTAGTTTACAAGATTCATTTCCACAATGCCTTGAGTTTCAAATTTTCTCCCCCTCCTCTGCTCCCCACCCATGGCAGCATGCAATAAACATAGGATCTGCAAATATATTCACATTAAACATAAGTCAGGTTGTAAAAAAGGATTGTAACTGATGGAATTAACAATAGGAAAGAGGAAACAAAATCAAAGAAGAAAAAGAAAGAGAAAAGGTAGTTTGCTTCAGTCTGCATGCAAACTGTGTTCTTTCTAGTTCTTTCTCTGAATGCAGAAATCTCCTTCCATCATGAGTCTTTTGGAGTTGTCTTATAATCTTGTATTGCTGCGAAGAGTCCAATGTATTAAAGCTGGTTGTCACACATACATTGTATCTGCAATTCTGTACAAATTTCTCCTGGTTCTGCTCTTCTCAATCAGCATCAGTTTGTATAAAAGTCTCTCCAGGTAAATATGAAGTTTCTCTGCTCCTCATTGGTTATAGCATAATAGTTTTCCTTTACATTCATATACCACAACTTGTTTAGCCATTCCCCAATAGAAGGACATGCCCTCAGTTTCCAATTCTTTGCCACCACAGAAAGAACTGCTATAAGTATTTTTGTGCACACAGGTGTTCCCCTCACTTCTATGATCTCTTTGAGATACAACCCTAGAAGTAAAATTCCTGGGTCAAAGGGTTTGCAGTTATTAATAGCCTTTTGGCCATAATTCCAGATTTCTCTCCAGAATGTTTGGATCCCTTCACAACTCCAACAATGCATTAATGTTCCAATTTTTCCACATCCTCTCCAGCATTTGTCATTTTCCTATTTTGTCATCTTAGCTGATCTGATTGGTAAGATGTGGTACCTCAGAGTTATTTTGATTTGCATTTCCCTAATCTATAGTGAATTAAAGCATTTTTTTCATATGTTCATATATATATATTTAATTTCTTCCTCTGAAAATTACTTGTTCATATCCTTTGACCATTTATCAATTGGAAAATGACTAGTATTCTTATAGATTTGACTCATTTCCTTTTATATTTTATAAACCAGCCCTTTATCAAAGACACTGGTTGTAAAAATTCTTTCCCAATTTCCCAGTTCCCTCTTAGTCATGGTTACATTGGCTTTGTTTGTATAGAAACTTTTCAATTTAATGTAATCAATATTATCCATTTTGCATTTTGTAATGCTTTCTAATCCTTGTTTTGTCATAAAATCTTCCCTTCTCCATAAATCTGACAGGCAAATTACTCTTTGCTTTCCCAGATTGCTAACAGTATCAGCCTTTGTACCCTGAGCATGCACCATTTCAATTTGATTTTGGTATATGGTGTTAGGTAATGTTCTATGCCCAGTTTCTGATATACTATATTCCAGTTTTCCCAGCATTTTTGTCAAATACTGAGTTCTTATGCCAAAAACTGAGGTCTTTGATTTTATCAAACAGTAGATTACTATAGTCATTGACCACTGAGTCTCATGTACCCAATCTGTCCATAGATCCACTACTGTATTCCTCAGCCAGTACCAAGTAGTTTTGATGACGGCTGCTTTGTGATACAGATTAAAATCTGGTATGCCTAGGCCACCTTCCCTAGAATTTCTTTTCATAAATTCCTTTGGTATTCTGGACCTTTTGTTCTTCCAAATGAATTTTGTTACTATTTTTTTCTAGCTCTTTTTTTTTGGTAGATTGGTATGGCACCAAATGTGTAATTTAATTTAGGTAAAATTGTCATTTTTAGCTCAACTTAGCCATGAGCAATTGATGTTTTTCCACTTAGTTCTACATGATTTTATTTTTGTGAAAAGTGTTTTGCAGTTATGTTCATGTATGTCCTGGGTTTGTTTTGGTAGGTAGAGTCCCAAATATTTTATAATTTCTACAATAACTTTAAATTGAATTTCTATTTCTATCTCTTGCTGTTGGATTTCATTAGAAATATATAGGAATGCCAATATCCTGTGAATTTGCCAAATTTATGTATTGTCTCAAGTAGATTTTTACTTGATTCTCTAGGGTTCTCTAAGTATATTATCATACTATCTGCAAAGAGAGATCGCTTAGTCTCTCCTTTGCCTAATTTGATTCCTTCAGTTTCTTTTTCTTCTCTAATTGCTACTGCTAACATACCAGATTGAATAAGAGAGGTGATAGTGGACATCCTTGTTTCACCACTAATCTTACTGGAAATGCTTCTAACTTATCCCCATTACATATAATATTTGCTGATGGCTTTAAGTAGATGCTACCTATTATTTTAAGGATGACTCTATCTATTCCTATTCTTTCTAGGGTTTTTAATAGGAATGGATGTTGTATTTTGTCAAAAGCCCTTTCTGCATCTATTGAGATAATCATATGGCTTCTGCTAGTTTTATTGTTGATATGATCAATTATACAAATGGTTTTCCTAATATTGAACCATTCTTGCATTCCTGGAATAAATCCTACCTGATCAAAGTGTATTATCCTTGTCAAAAATCACTGTGGTATTTTTGCTAATATTTCATTTAAAATTTTTGCATCTATATTCATGAGGGAAATTGGTCTATAGTTTTCTTTTTCTGTTTTGTCTCTTCCTGATTTAGATATCAGTACCATATTTGTGTCATAAAAAATATTTGGTAGGACTCCTTCTTCACTAATTTTCCAAAATAGATTGTAGAGTATTGGAATCAATTTTTCTTTAATTGTTGATAGAATTTGTTAGCAAATCCACCCGGCCCTTACATTATTTTCCTTTTGACAGCTTCTCAAATACAGTAAGACTGTGAATATGCCCATTCTCATCCCTTATATACTGACTCTCACATAATAGGTGCTAAATGAACGATTGTTTATTTGAACTGTATTTTGTCAAGTGACTCCCACAAAACATACCTATACATTTTCTCATTTTGCATGCTTTACATTTTCAGTTCCTTCAACAATTCCTTGGGTTATATGATTTCAAGTGGTTTTATGATACTTTCTCCCCTTCTCTGAAAGTGAACAAATGTAACCCTCCCACTGTATCAGGATTTGATGTGTAAATGAATGAGATATGTTTGATCTCATACAAAAATAACCTCATCTAACCATCTTTTTGCAGATATAGTTTATAATACTTAGACTTTCAAAAAACAATTAGTATAATCTTGTAAAACACTCTTTTGCTAAAGGTGAAGGAAGAGAGACTAGAAAGATATAATTAGAAGAATTCAGGGGTATTTGGACGCATGGACTTGAAGAGTAGTAGTAGTAGTCATCGTAGTAGACAATTTTTTGTAGTAGTAGTAGTAGTAATAATAATAATAATAATAGTAAACAACTGGAATAAAAAAATCTATTGCCTTGTACATGCCAAATGCTACGCTAAGCACTTCACTGTTGTTATCTCACTTCATCCTCACAAAAATTCTAGGAAGTAAATACTATTATTATCCCCATTTTAGATATGAGTAAACTGAGGCAAGCAAATGTTCAGTGACTTTCTCAGGACCACAAAACTAGTAGTTTTCTCAAGGGCAGATTTTGATCCCAGGTCTTCCTGAATCTAGGCCCAGCATTCTGTCCACTGCATCACTTAGTATTATTAGAGGTTTACTCTCAAAGTAGCTACAAGTACTTAATAGAAGCAGCTTTTAATTATTCTTGGCTCTTTACTGTTCCAAATTTTATCAATAACTTAGATAAATATCTAATTTTCAGATAATAGAAATCAAGCACAGCTGGTTATTATGCTGGATCATAGCCAGGTTCAGTCTCTTTAAACTTCATTCCTGTCATCTCATGGGGCATTGTGCTAAGTTTTATAAATATTTGAGCCTCAAAATGACCTTGCAAGGTAGGAGGTGTCACTATTCCCATTTTATAGTTGAGGAAACTGAGGCAAACAGAGATTAATAAACTTGAGTGAGGATTTGAACTTCTCTACCTGACTCAAGGTCGCATACTCTATACGTTGCACCATCTAGCTACTTTAAGTCTAAGTCACATGAGTTTTGATTAAAGAAAATGAGGATATTTAACATGAAGAAGAGAAACCTTATTGGGGAGACATACAAAGTGTATTCAAGTATTTTAATGACTAGAGTAGGCTTGGGGAACATGTAGTCTCGAGGCCGCATGTGCTCCTCTAGGTCCTCAAGTGCAGTCCTTTGAACCAAAGAGCTACACTTGAGGACTTAGAGGACCATGTGGCCTCCAGGCTTCAGGTTCTCCACCCTGGGCTGCATGGATTAAGGAGGAGGGATTAACCTTATTCTGTTTGGCCAAAGTGCAGAATAAAGAGAAATATGTTGAGACAAATTTAGTTGTGATGTCAGAGAAAAAAAATGTTTCTAGCAATTAGAAAAACCCAAAGGGCATTTGACTGCCTTGAGAGGTAGAAGATTTCCCCACCTTAGACATCTTTAAACAGAGGCTATATGGCCACTTGTTTGTGGAACCCAGGTATGAAGCTACTGTCTCAACCCTCTCTCCCCAACCTCCTTAACTGACACACTAGGTCCTCAGAGGTCAGCTAAAATCTTCTTTCCTCGGGGTTCTAGAGAATAACCTTGAGAGCTTAGGTGGTTTTTCCAATAAAATTGATCCCAAACCCCTATCAACTTGCTCTCCTTCAGTGATTATTGTTTGATATCAGTCAACTAACCACAATTAGCTTTTAGAAAAAAATAGATATTTATTAAGGATATAGCATAAATAGTACAAAAATAGACATCTCCCAAAAAACTGGGGACATATTCTCCCACAAGAACATATTGAGAGCAGAGGAAAGAGACCCAATTTTAGAAACATGTGTGGCCTAAGGGAAACAGAATACTTGGTGGACAGAATACTTTGTGACTTTTTAGCACCAATATTAATGGGGCAACACTTCAAGACTAAGAATCATGAAACTACATATTCACCGAAGAATCAGAATAGGGTGATCCAAAGGTTAATGAACGGAGAGCTAATAGCTAACATTTTTGTTTGGCTTTAAGGCTTAGAAACTACTTTATATGTATTATCTCTTTGTGTCCTCTTGAGAACTGTATTAGGTAGGTATATTCCTTATCTTCATTTTTTTCTGAATGAAAAATTGAGGCACACAGAGTTAATGACTTATTCAGAGTCCCACAGCTAACTTGTGTCTGAGGCAGGATTTGAACTTGGGTTTTCCTAAAATCAGATAATTGTCTTTTCACTCACTATACAAAGGTGCCTCAAAGCATGTGAGATGT
>JAQQSW010024580.1:0-10059 GCA_028646575.1 Pseudocheirus occidentalis | reverse complement strand
ATACACACATAGAATGAAAGAGAGAGAGAGCTCTCTGTCTCTATCTCAGAAAAGAGATCTTGCCCTCAGGGAGCTTATAGTCTAAGGGGAGAAAACACTTAAAAAGAAGCTAAAAAGAGGAGGAAAGAGGAGAATACCAGGGGGAAGTTACAGCCTATGGGAAAATGGTACAAAAGTCAGAAAATTTTCAACGTAGTGCAGCCAGGTGAGAATTTAAGAGATCCTCTGAGCTATGCTCCCCCACCTCACAGTTTGTTACTTAGCTAGATTTCCAATCTTATATCATGCTATTCTCTTCTATGAAGTCTGTGCTTTAGGCAAATTAGATAATTGGCTATCGTGGTGAAATTTGGAATATTGATTTGGGTTTAAATCTGGGTTCTGGCACTTCCTGGCTCTGTGAGATATCGAGTATGTCCATTAACCATTCTGGACCTCAGTTTCCTCATCTACAAAGGGAAGGGGTTGGGCTAATTGATACCCAGGATCACTCAGCTTTAACTCAATACTCCCATGATACCCAGTACACGCATGGAGATTTTCTTCATCTTTGTGACTTTCCTCTTATCATTTCCTATGTCTTGCATTTCCTTCTTACCTGTTCGGACTTTTGGCTCTCACCATTCTTTAAAATACAATTTTTTGCAAAAGTGATGTCAAATTCAAGGAGAACTGAACCTCTGTAAGCCCAGCATTAACTTAGAAAACCATAAATTAACATTATTTCTGTCGTATTGTGTTTGTTTGTATTTTGTTAAACATTTCTCCATTGCATTTTAATCTGGTTCAGGCTGCACTCGGCAGATTTGATGTCATGGTGGGGAGTGAGTTTGACACCTCTGTTCTACAGGATGCCAGTTTTAATATTGCTTCTTCTCTCTTGGATCTCACATCTCCACCTGTTCTCACCTTAATTGTGTACTTGTTTTTGTGAGGGTGAGGACAGAACTATTGTAATAGAGGGATACTGGGAAAAAAGTTTCCACCTAGACTTTGTTTCTCTCAATCTTGTTACATTTCTTTGAAGCTCAATGGCTCAAGATAATTTACATGACTGGAATCTGGTTTCCAGGGATGTGACTATAGTTTAAGAATTTATTTACCTAATCCAGCTATCAAAGGCATCTGATAGACTCACAAGTGATGTAATTGAAGGATAGAATGGGATGATTGGTTTAGGAAAAAAAAGTTTATAGGTACCCCAGGGGTCTCTTTTGTGTACTACCTATGTGTGGTTATGGTCCCAACGAACCAAAGAGGCAAAGTATGTTTGTTGTTCTCAGGCATATTGCCCAGGCAAAGCCACAAAATAACAATAACTTTCCCTTTGAAGAAAAAGAATCACTAGACATAGACATGAAGTACAGAAGATGAAAGCAGCAGCAGCATTTCAGATATAACACTAATAAGCTACCAAGAGGTACACAATGCAATATGAAAGAATATAAAAGGAAAATAATTCAGGAAGCTTCCAAACTAAAAAAAAATAACCATTAAAATTGGTAAATGGTGTCAGGTCCCTGTAGTCCTGCTTCCCTGTTGCTCTGGAGACCTGGAATTCTATGGGACTGTTTCTTATTACATATTTTCCTTTTGGGAAGGAAACATTTAAAATACTATTTAAAATATAATTCCAGTGGGAAAAAAGATGGAGAACAGGGACTAGATGACAATGAAATTTGATGAGTTCTGAATTCTTTGGATTCCTAGATTGGAAGAGCAGTTATGGGTAAGTGACATAGGTGGTTATCAGTGGAATGTCCTAGGGATCTGTTCAACTCAGATAAAGGCATGGATGGTGTGCTCATCAAATTTGTAAATACTTTTAGGTATAGTCAACATATTGGATGCCAATAAGCATCCAGAAGTATCAGTGTAAGATAGAAAATTATCCTGAATCTTGTAAGATAAAATTTAATGGGGATAAAAGCAAAAGTTTATATAAGAAATGTTATCTTTCAGACAGCAGTTTGTCTACAGAAGATCTGAGAATTTAGGTAGTCTGCAGGTTCAATAGGAATCAACAGCAGCCAAAAAAGCTAATCTTGGGCTTTGATAAGATGATTATGATGATGATAGTGATGATGATGATGATGATGATGATGATGATAGTGATGGTGGTGGTGGTGATGATGATGATAATCTATATTGCATCTAATATGTAGCAGCATTATGCTAAATATTTTATGAATATTAATTAATTTGGTACTTATAGCAATCCTAGGAGACAGGAGCTATCATTGGCCCCATTTTGCAGATGAGGAAACAGGTAAATAGTGGTTAAATTACTTGTACAGGGTCAAGAGTCTAGATCTTTTAATTCAAGTCTTAGTAACTCCAGGTCTAGTGCTTTATACACTGTCATATGGCAGCCTCTTAGCAGAAGTATGGTTTCTAGGAATAAGGAAGTGACAGTCCCACTGTACTCTGCCCTCATGCTATCATATCTAGATTACTGTGGTCAGTTCTGGGTACCATAGTTTAAGAATGATATTCACAAATTGGAGCACATCTAGAGGAAGACTCTCAGGCTGGTGAAGAGCCTTCAATCCATGTTCAACAAATGCTGATTGTCATCAGAAGGCATGGTAGCCATCTTCAAGTATATGCAAGCCTGTATTATGGAAGAAAGGTCAGCCTTATAGATTTTCCTAGATAGTAAAACAGAACAATGGGGAAAAAATCACAGACACCCATATAGGATTGATGTCAAGAAAATACTGACAACATTTAGAGCTGATCCAAAATAGAATGGCTGACCTGGGTGACAGCAGGCCCATCCATCTTAAAGGTCTGCACACAAGGATGGCATGACCACTTGTCAGGCATGTTAGAATGGGGATGCCTTTGGGGGATGGGTTAGAGCAGATGACCACTGAGCTCCTTTCCACATCTACAGTCTGCACTTCTAGGCCTCTGTGAGCAAACCTAGCTTTAGGAAGTCCATGTCAGCTCCTTGCTTCTGAGAGAAAAGACAGTTTAAATGGTAGATATCATAGCTGGTTGATACATTTCAGAATCATAGCATAACTGAATGACAGCTACAAATGAATTCTGTTTGCTTTAAACAACTCGACCGCATTATGTTGGTAAGGCTGCCAACCCCTGTTGTGGGCGGCACTAAGTACCCAGCACAGCATGGCATTCCTCTTGTCTCCCCTTGTCACAGAGGACAAATTACAGAGACTTCACTAAGCCTCTTAATGAGAAGACAGTACAGCTTGTTAACAGTAATCTGGCAAATAAAGGGATAAACAGCAGCCGCTCTCTATGAGAAGAAGAACATGACCATGTTTCTTTCCTTTGGATTGGCAGATTTTATTGGAGATGTAGTACCACCCTGGGGGGTGTGCCACTGGGGCTTCACTTTCAGATTCCTAGTTTCACAGACTCTTAGAGTTGGAGAGGCATTGTGGTGGAGTGGATGGAGTGTTAGATATCAGAATCAGGAAAACCTTCAATATACCTTGGACACTAACTTGCTGTGTGACCCTAAGCAAGTCACTTTACCATTCTAGACCTATTTCCTTATGTGTAAAACAAGGAGGTTGGCTTCAATGGCCTCTCAGGTCCCTTCTGACTAAATTTACAAATCTATGATGCTTTTAGTCTAGTCTATATCCAAACTACAACTCCCTCTACAATTAATCTCTCAAGTGGTCATTGGACCTTTACTGGAGTCCTGTTTTCCTGATAGGGAAATTCACTCCAGGGGGGTAATCTGGGGGACAGAATTTAGATTGAACCATTAAATATTAGATGTGGAAAGGAAGCCAGAAGTCCTGCAGTTGGATCTCCTCACTTTACAAAGCTGTAAATTGAGACTCAGGGCAGTGTGCACTCTCCCATGGTCAAATGTGTCTGCGTGTTTTTGTGTGTGTGTCTGTGTGTGTGCGCATGGCTAAGAAGTAAATACAGTTAGCTGTTTCCTTCCACTTTCCATTAAATCTTAACAGTTTAATTGGTTTAATCCCTCAGATCAGATTGTCATTGTCTGCAATGTAATAAGCGGAAGTTTTTGCCATTCTCAAGACACACACACACACACACACACACACACACATACACACACAATCCTCTGTATGACCCAGCCAAGGATTCCTCTTTTTTTCTTCCCAACACATTTAATACAAAGTCTAAGTCGTGGACCCATCCCGTGAACTCTGTCTAGGTAAAAGCTGCCTGGTTACCATAGTTACTTTTGGCATATCATGTTCCCATGGTAATGTAACCAGAAATTGAAGGGTTAAGTACATTATTTCATCAATATAATGAATCCCTGGTGAGAGACTTCTACCAATGACTATCTTTATTTTCTTAGCGAGGAAGCACTTGAACCCAGGTCTTTCTGACTCTGAGGTCAACTTTCTAGCAAATAACTTATGCTGCCCTGCCCAGCATGGGCATATATATATATATATATATATATATATATATATATATATACACACTCATTATATTTATCTACATAGATGAAGAAATCCCCTCTGTTAATGAAGATTGTCAACTACTTCCTAACACATGGTCTTGATGTGTTGGCTGGAAGCAAATGGCAATGTGACTTGCCCAGGATTTCAGAAGTGGCATGTGTTAGGGATAGAACTTGAGTTAACTATTTAATAATACAGAATTTTAAACAGCTTTCTTTGTCTTAGCAAGTACCATATTACAAGCAGTGGTTGTTTCCTTCTTGTACCTGAATCCCTAGAACAGACCTAGAACAGTGCCTGGTCCATAGTAGGTACTTCATAAGGATTTGTTGGTTAATTGACAGATGACCCTTTCTTGCCCTCCCAAGTTTCTCTACCTCCAAACCTTTGTGGTTTCATCTTATTCTTCCTGTTCCTTTTCTTTTTCTTGTTCTTATTTCTGGATCTTTGTGTCCTTCTTGTTGTTATTTCTCTTCTTCCTGTTGTTGTTCTTCCACTTCTCCTCTTCCTCTTCTTCCTCCTCCTTCCTTCTCCTTCTTCTCCTCCTCTTCCTTCTTTGTCCTTCTTCTCTTTCCTCCTCCTCCTCCTTCTCTCTTCCTCCTCCTTCTTCTTCTTCATCTTCTCCTTCCTCTCCTCTTCCTCTGCATCCTCTTGTCCTCCTCATCCTCCTCATCTTCCTCATCTTCCTCATCCTCCTCGTCCTCCTCATCCTCTTAGTCCTCCTCCTCTTTCTCCTCCTCTTCTTTCTTCTTCTCCCCCCACAAGCAATGTCTTTCTTTAGTTTCCTATTTCTCTCCAGCAGCATTTCCTCTTAAAAAGGCAGACACTACTATGTTTGGAGCCAGAACTGTTCTCCAGTCTTTCTACTTTCTAGCTGTGTGGCCTAGACAATTCACTTGACATCTTAGTACCTCAGTAACTTCACAGTGTTTACACCACAGATTGAAGCAGGTGATCTCCAAGGTACCTTCCAGCTCTCACTTTCTGTAAGCATTAAATGACTGATCATACCCAAAGTCATAACAATCATTAAACCAGGCCTGACACATTTGTAGCATTCACATACCCACAGGGGCTAGAACATGTTCTGCTTATGATACTCCTCACCCTTCCACTTGTGTTTAACACCTTCGAGAGAAGAGTAGTTCCCATTTCCCCATCTCCCACCTTCCAATTCCTTGAGAATAATTCAAGCATTTGGGGAGCACATGCATATCTTGTGACAAAAGCAGCCCTGATCCAGGTGGAGACCATTGTTCTACCTGCTGCTGCCATCTAACTAGCACCCTGGCCCTCCACATATATTCACCCCCAAAAAGGGGTGGACAGAGATTACATATAAACATTGATATTTCTAAATCTTGTTCCACCTTGGAAATGATGTCAAAGGGAACAAAACAGAACAAATTGAGGAACATTACCTAAACAGAAGGGGGACGACATGTACTTTACAAAAAAAAAAAAGAGCCCAGAATAGATGAGTAAATCAGCCTTTAGTTTACTTAACTTCCAGGAAAGAGCACAGGCTTTTGTCCCACAAATACAATCACCAGGAGCTCCACATGGGCCTAGGACAATGTTAGTCCATAAAAGTCAATTCCTCTTTATCATCTTGGATTGTCAGGCTCTAAAGGTACACCAAATTGCTCTCTCCAGTGTTTTCAAATAATAATCATAGTATTTAGAACCTTAGGGTGGGGTAGGGAGGGACCTCGGGTGACATCTGGTACAATCTGAACACAAACAGAAATCCACTCTCCTGGTGGTGACTCAGCTTTAGTGTAAAGACTTCTGGGGCCTACGGAAGTTTCTAGGCTTCCCCCCCACCCCCACAAGTGGCTTATTCTACTTTCACAGCACTTTAATTCTCAGAACATCTTCCCCCCCTCATCTTGAACCCAAATCTAGGGAACCAGAGATCAATCTGCCATTTACTCCCTGTGTGATGACTTTGATCAAGTCACTGACCTCTCTGGACATGCATTTTCTCATTTGTAAAATGGGAAGGAGTTGAATTAGACAGCATCGGACATCTCTTCCATCTTTAGATCTATGACCTTTAACTCCCTCATGACAGGAATGCTCTGTCTCCTCACTTTTACCTTTTGATTTCTCTGTCTTCCTTCAAGGATCAATTCAAGGCTTAGGAAAGAAGACCTTTGCAAACCCCCTCCCCTCCCAGCTATTGAAGATTCTCCTTCCAGTTTACCTTCTATTGACTTTATATATATTATATATTCCTAGTTATTTTGCAGGTTGTTTCCCCAGGAGAATATTGGTACAAATTGTTTTTTTTTTCATTTATTTGTATCCTGAACACTAAGCACAATGCCTGACTCATAGTAGATGCTGAATTAATGCTTGTTGACTGACTGATTTTTAGTCATTTCTCCTAGTTTCACACCCTTTGATGCCAAGCAGAAATAAAGTTGCTCTCTCAATAGCCCTCCAAATACATGAAGGCAATGCTTGTTTCTCCCAAGGTCTTCCCTTTTCTAGGCCAAGTACTCAAAATGTATTAAGTCAACTCTCATGTGGCATAGTCTCTGGTCTCTTGGTCATCCTGATCACTCTTTCCTGGCCATGTCTTTCTTTCTTCAACTTGCCTGATTTTTATAGCACTTCTAAAAATTTTATCCCAGACCTTTTGGACATTATTTTATTTTTCCTTCAAACTGTCTTAATTGGTCAAAAAGTTGTTTTATAAATAACAAAAGGATATGACTTGCCCAAGACCACACAGATAGTTCACAGCAGAGTTGAGATTCAAAATATTTCTTGACTGAACCTAGTATCCACTGTAGAGAAGATATCACAAGAGGCAACTTGGATGGAGTGGCTACTGTATTGGCCTAGGAGTACGGGTGGCCTGATGTCAGAATTCTGTGGGACCTTGAGTAATCACTTACCCTCGGTCTTACTCAGTCTCTTCATCTTTATGTTTTCCTGAGGTTTATTTTTTTATTTTATATTTATTTTAAACTCAAGTACAAAATAAGAAAAGAAAAAAAAACATTGCCATGCACACAGCAAAACAGAAAAGAACATTCACTATAAAGCAATAAATTTCCATTTCAAGAAAACCTATATAATAAAAATTACACATTATTTTCAAAACTGTCCACCTTCTCTTTGCTTCCTTGTAGGTTTTTGCTTGTTGTTTTTTTGTGTGTGCTTTTTACTTTATTTTTTTCTCACCTTCTACCCCACCACAAAGAAGGATACAACGAAGCATGGATATATATGCATCTACATAAAAATCTGTAAACATACACATATATACACACCTATGTAAGACTGTACTATGCTGATTTCTGCTTATCATCTGTTTCTTTTTTTTCTCGGCCAAAGAAAAGCAAAGTTTATTGGAAGTTTGCCATATTGGTATATTCTTTTTTATTTTGTTCATTTATTTTTATTTTTAACAATTAATTAATTAGTTAATTTTGTTGTTTACACCACTCATTTCCACAAGATTTTGGGTTACAGTTTTTCCCCATCTTTCCCCTACCCACCACCCCAAAACAGCAATCCCTCTATATAGACCCTCCCCAAATTTGCTCTCTCCTATGTCCTCCCCCATCATCTCTCTGACTTTCCAGTAGGGCAGGATGGGTCTCCCTACCTCAGTGCCCATATGTCTTAATTCCCAGTTGCATGTAGTTAATAATAATAATTACATACACACACACACATTTTTAACATTTGATTATAGAACTTTAAATTCTAGATTCTTTCCCTTCCTCTCTTGTCACCTGCACCCACTGGAAAGACAAGCAAATCAATACAGGCTGTACATGTATAATTACACAGAACATCTCCACAGTGGACATATTGTGAGAGACTGATTGTATGTCCCTCCTTCCTGTCCTGCCACCCCTTGTTCTATTCTCTACCCTGTCCTTGTACCTTTACAGAAGTGTGTACTTCCAGCAACCCTGTCCCCTCACCCTGCCCTCCCCTCCATCATCTCACTTGTCATCCCCATCCCCCCTACTCTCCTGTGTGGAAAGATACCCAGTTTAGAGTTTATGTCATTCCATCCCTAAGCCAAATTCAATGAGACTACAGTTGACCATTTCCCTTTTGGCTTCCTGTTCTTTTCCATTGTAACAATTATCTCTAGCCTCTTCTATATGGGATGATTGACCCCATTTTGTCTCTCCCTGTCTCTTCTCATTCTATTCCTCTCCTGCCTCTCAATTTCAACTTCTAAAATATCATCCCTTCCTATTCAATTGATCCTGTGCCCTCTACATACACATATATACACATACTCAGACGTGTGTTCATATGCATGTATAAATCCTCCCATATAGACGTATGTGTAGGTATATGTATATATACGTTTGTATTCCCTTCACCTATCCTCATACTGAGAAAAGTTTCATAAGTTACTATTATTGATATGCTGAGGCAGAGCCAAGATGGTGGCGTAGAAGCAGCAAGGTCCTGCAGCTCCCACACAGCCACCCTAGATACCCATAAAATATGACCCTAAACAAATTCTAAGGCTCTCAAACTCTCAAAAATACAGAAAACACATCTCTCGCTGAAGGCAGCGCTCCGCAGCAGGGGCTCATCGCCCTGAAGCCAAACGCAGCCAGGCCCCAGAGTGGTGGGGGAGCCAAGCTGAACCCCAGCGAGTCTATGAGAGAGAAGATCTACAATACCTCCAGCAAACTCCACATCTACCAAGGCGTGAAAAATAGGGATTAGAGAAAGGCAGCTCGGCAGCAGGGGCTAATCACAGTGGGCCCTGGAGCGAGGCCAGCTCAGCCCAAAGCCAAGGCCATGACCAGGCCCCAGGGCAGGCGGGAGGAGCTGAGCCTCCCAAGCCGCAGAATGAGTCTACATCAGAGAAGATCTACAACACCTGAAGGGATATTCACATCTAGCAAACCAGGATTAGAGAAGGTCACTGAAAGTGGAATTTTCAAGCTGAAATTGGGGGAGGAAAGGCAGTTTGGCCAATCTGCCCCCAGGGCAAGGAAGCTGTGGGGAAGGGCAGGAACTGCTGTAACAGATGGCTGCCCCCACTGGGTTACTTCAGAGCCTTGGCCTGCAGACCCCACATGGGGGCTGAGTCAATTGATCTGGGCCAAGTGCTCTTGCATTGAGCAGCCTGGATCCGGATTGTGGTCTTGGGTGGTGGTCCTGGGGTGCACTCTTAGCAAACAAAAGTTGGGGTAGGCTGCAACACCCCTCTAATAGCTCTGGCAGCTGGGAAAACCCCAGCAATTTGGAGCAGGGCTTTCCCCCCTGGAAGTGGAGTTCCACAAAGCTAAAAAATACCAACCAATTAATTGACTGGCCAACATGAGGAAAAGGAAGCAAAATAAGAACAATAAAAGTCTAGAATCCTTTTTTGTGGACAAAAAGGATCAAAGCATGTAACGGGAGGAAGACAACACAGTCAGAACTCCCAAACCAAATGCTTCCAAGACAATTGAAGAATGCCTAGAAGCTATAGATCAACTGAAAGAGGACTTTGAAAAACAAATAAGAGAAGTGGAGGAAAACTTGGGAAGAGAAATGAGAATAATGCGAGAAAATCATGAAAAGAGAGTCAACAACCTGACTGAAGAAAACAACACTTTAAAAAATAGATTAACTCAAATGGCAAAAG
>JAQQSW010024579.1:0-10060 GCA_028646575.1 Pseudocheirus occidentalis | reverse complement strand
AGTTTTCAGACAGGACTTTTAGGAGCCAAGACAGCAGAGTTGTAGAAGTTAGCTAGTAGAATTGAATGGCAATAATTTGTATTTAATAGGAATAACAGCTAGGCCTAGTCTAATATGTACCTTAAATTTTGAGAAAGAAGATTCCAAATGGTTTAAAACAAGTACAAGGAGGATCTCATGAACTAAAATCCTATAGAGTAAGTCAACCTGTGAGGAACAGAAACTCTCAAAAAAAATTCTAAAAGACATAAAGAAAAATATTTCAAATTAGGATGAAACTGATTTTTTAATGTGTAGAAAATGGAAGGAAAGGCAAAAAACATGATGAACAGTCATAGAAGAATTATTAAAAATAGTTTGAGCACTTTCAGGACTCTGCCAAGATGGCAGAGTAAGCAGTAAATTTCTGTAATTCTCCCATACTCACCTTCAAACAACCACAAAATAGAACCCCAACACAAATCCTGAACAGCAGAACCAGCCAAAAGACTGGTTGAGGTGATTTTTTAGCCCAAGAAACTTGCTGGAACAGCAAGAAAGATCCATCTCACTTAGAGCACAGCTGAGGACAGCAAGCATCCCAGTAAGCCCTACATCAGCACACCAGCAGAGATCCTGAGCCCTTGTGTGGTGGAGCAGGCAAACAACAACACAAAGATCATGCCTTAGCATAATCAGAAGAACCAACAGACTCTAGCTCTGAGATCCCCCATGTGCTTCAGTGTAGCACCAGGCAAAAATGCAACCTGCAGAGACAAGACCCCCATGTGCCTTGGTGTAGCAACAGGTAAATGCAGAAACACCCCCAACCATGCTTCAGCACACACCAGACAACACCATTAGGACCAGGAAAGCTACCAGGCCCTTACATTCTCCAGCAGCCTTAGCTGTGGTATGTAAATGTAATGGAATACTATTGTGCAATGAGAAATAATGAACAGGCAGATTTTAGTAAAACCCTAGAAAGACTTATATGAACTGATGCAAAGTGAAATGAACAGAACCAGAAAAATATTGTGTACAACTTTGTGTGCTGATCAACTACAAATGACTCAGTTCTTCCCAGCAACACAATGATCCAAATCAAGTACAAAGGACTCACAAAGGAAAGTGCTATCCATATTCAGATAAAAAGCTGATGAACTCTGAATACAGATCAAAGCATATTTTTTCACTTACTTTATTCTTTCTCATGTATTTTTTTCTCCCTTTGATCTATTCCTTCTTCTACAACTGTGAAAAGTATGGAAATATGTTTTACATGATAGCACATGTATAAATTATATCAAACTGCCTACCATTTTCAGAAGAAGGGAGAGGAGAGAGAGGGAAAAATTTGGAATTCAAAATCTTATAAAAATGAATGTAAAAGCTTTCTTAATATATAATTGGGGAAAATAGAATACTGTTTAAAGCTAAAAATAGTGTTTGAATAAGAAAGATTAGAACAAGGAATCTAAGTTACCAAACTCCATTTTTTCTAAGCTATTCTTGGAGGAAAGATGAAAAAAAAGTCTGAATTGAATTGAATGCTGTTTGAGGCATTTGGTATGTTAGTAATTGTCAAAAGAAAAGCACAGGAACTATTCATTTCTTATTGTTATCTGCTGAGTAGGATGGAATTTGCCCTAAAAATAATGGAATAAAACTACCTAAAAAGTAGTTGATACCCAAGATAAATGAGGAAATGTAAGAGAGTCCCTACTTTCCCTTGATTAGTTTAAGTTACCTGTTCCAGGTGAACTCCATCCTGAGGGACTGAAAGAATTCACTGATGTGACTGGTAATCCATTCTCAGTGATATTTTAAGATAATGGAAAATGATTGATGCTGAGTGACAAGAGCTGAACCAGGAGAACTTTGTTCACAATTACAGACACATTGTATGTGTGACAACTAACTTTGATAGACTGGGCTCCTCTCAGCAATGCAAAGTTACAAGAAGACTCATGATGGAAAGGGCTATCCGCATCCAGAGAAAAAGAAATACAGAGTCTGAATTCAGATTAAACAAACTACTTGCTCTCTCTCTTTTGTGTTTAGTTTTTTGTTCCTTCTTTCCTGTTGTTCAGTCCATTGGTTATAGTTCTTCTTTACAACTTGACTAATGTTTAAGTGAGGGTATTTGTAGAAACTATATCAGACGACGTGCTGCCAGGGGAGTGAGGGGGAAGGAGAAAGAGGAGGAGAAAATTTGGAACTCAAGGGCTTGTGGAACTGAATGTTATAAACTAAAAGCGAACATTTAAACAAAAAGATAATGGGGAAATTACTGCAAATATGGAGAACTAATCTCTCAATTAAAAACAAAAGAAAGCAGAGCATAGTGTGTCAATTGTAAAAGAATTAAACTTCAGTTTCTGATAAATTCTAGAATGGATTATTATATTTGTTATGAACTGAAGTCAAACTCACTACATTAACACTAAATTCATTTAAGAATTTTGCAGCAACTGAAATCAGATTCACCTATAATTTGCTCATTATTTGATCTATTTCATTTCTGTAGACTCAGGGAACTCACTTTTTCTTGGGAATTAACTTCTTATTAGACACTGATTACAACAACAACAATAGCAACAATAACTAGCATTTGTCTAGTTCTCTACCATTTGGTAAAGGTTTTACAGCTATTACCTAATTTTATCCTGACAGCAACCCTGGTTCACAGGTCTTATTATTATTACCATTTTATAAATGAGGAAACTGAGGCAGAGAGAGAAATTAAGTGACTTGCTCAAGGTCATATATCTAGCAAATGTTTGCAGGATTATTAACTCAGTTGTTCCTGAACCAAGGTCCAACACTTTATCCACTGTTATCTGACTTTCCCAATAAAGAAGTTATTAGTGGACAGTTGTCAATGGACTACAGACAAGGAGACTAAGACATACAGCAATTAGCTGATATGCCTAGGGTAACATAATAAGTGTGCAAGGCAAGATTGAGAATTCAGGTCTTCCTGATGCTAGGTCCTGCACTCCATCAACTGTTCCACCGAGAGCAGCAGTTCTCAACGTGTGGGTCGCAACCCCTTTGGGGGTCAAATGACCCCTTCACAGGGGTCACAGGGGTCGCCTGTGACCATTGGAAAACACATATTTCTGACGGTCTTAGGAACCGAGACATGGCTCCTCTGTCTGTCTCCAGGTGGGATGGCCACATATGAGTATTAAAGAGTCACGACATTAGGAAGGTTGAGAACCACTGACATAGAGGAAACTTATGAAAGGCAACATTTGACAAACTTCTTTGTGCGACGACAAAAGAGTCAGTGGAGATTTTCCAAGGATAGGATATGGCAGAGTAACTATATTTCCTTTCTGGACAGTGTTGCTAAATATAGATGATTGGACCAAATGATTTAGTTAGCTCATTAGGCTGGATCTAGTAAGATAGGATTCAAAAGACAAATAGAGTCTTGTATGTTGTTGTTGTTGTTGTTTCTTAAATGAGCTCCTCAAGAACAGGAAGAGTGATGTGCCTTCCCTGGTCACGTCAACATCCAGAAACTTGTATTTAATTCTTAATCCCATAATTTTAATGACACTAGTAAATTTAGTGACCTAGTGGAGGAACCAGGATGGTGAAGGCCTTGCAATGCAATGATAGGTTGAAAGAACTGGGGGAAATTGACTTGGAGAAAAGAAGATCCATGGAACACAGAATACTTTTCTTTCCCCAAATATTTAAAGGACTATCAGGTAGAAAAGCAATTATATTTTTACTTTTTGCCCCACAAAGGTAAGAACTAAGAGCAATGTCTAAAAGAAACTTCCTCAAAATAGAACCAAAAGTCCAGAAGTGGAAAAGGCCATTTTGAGAGGTGGCAGGTTCCTTCTCTGTGCAAATCTTCAAGCAAAGCCATCACAGTCACTTTTTTTTTTTACTATATTAATAGGAATTCCTTTTAGGCATCAGTAGGATTAAATGACTGTGAAGGTTGCTCCCTTCTCTAAAATTATATGACAGAAAATAGGTGGATAATAAAAGAAAAAAAAAGGTCAGAGTAGATTGTTAAACATTTTGACTAACCTTGATAAGTCTGGAATTGAAAAAAACAGCGCAATTACCAACTTTAAATTATGCAGATCAATGAATGGCCCATTAGTTTCTTCAGGTTTTGTTTGGTAAGCAAATATATATATATTTGATACAGCTAAACTTACTAGGCACTTAGCCTTGATGGAGAGGGGAAAGAAGAATTTTTACTTTGGAGTGTGTGAGAAATAATAGAGAATACAAGTTTCCTTATAGAACAGGAATTCAGTATTTTTAGGAGAACATCTTTTCTGTTTTAGATGTGGCCCTGAAGAAGATCACAATTGAACACCATTTCATTACCACCAGCTAATTTTTAAAGTGAAAAGTAAGGCACATGGGACTTCTTGCATCCCTACCTCCCTAGATGGCTTAACCTCCTTTGAAAACCATGTTGCAATAGGTCACATGGCAACCACCAAGGAAACTGGTGTGGGAACCTATATGATTGCTAGAATGTCAAATGAGAATATATTATATATTTTTGTTCTTTCTCTATGAAAAAATAAGATAGTCTGTGATGTGTTCATTCCAATGTCTGAGGTTAGTTCTACTAATAATCAATATCTCATTAGAATTGATAGAAGAGAATCTTGGTTCACTGAGCTATTTCAACATAGGAATACAATTATTGCTGAACAAGATTAGTATAATTTAATTTCTCTAGGCTAAGCAAGCTGGGACCCTAATAGTATCTTGATCTGCAAAGACAGTATCCACTAAGGTAGATATGCTTGATATGATGCCCGTAGATCCCTACCCTCACAGTAGAAATATGTTAGATTTAAGGGGGTCTATGAAGTTGGATGTCAAAAATAAATCTTTATTTCAATAGCTATCCACTTAAAATATTATTCTTTAGAGACCATAGGCTTTTCAAGACTGCCAAGTGGGTCTGTGTAATGGCAAGCAAAGAAGTACTTAGCACC
Source organism: Pseudocheirus occidentalis (assembly GCA_028646575.1). Classification (NCBI taxonomy): domain Eukaryota; kingdom Metazoa; phylum Chordata; class Mammalia; order Diprotodontia; family Pseudocheiridae; genus Pseudocheirus; species Pseudocheirus occidentalis. The sequence goes on along the minus strand of JAQQSW010024579.1, from coordinate 5,090 downwards.
TTATTTCAGTTCTTCAATTGCTTTTGTGATTTGGAGGTGGGAGGAACTTGTTGATACAACAAGAAGAGGTGAAACAGAAACGAACTGATAATATAAAAGCTCAAGCACAGCTGGGACAGAGCAGAGCTGAGAAGAACAGGTGTGGTGGCCAGCACTCTGTTCTGTGTTGATTTGTGTTTATCATACTTTGTCAGACAGAAGCCTTCTGTCTGTTGTTTGTGGTACTTTGTCAGATAGAAGTATTCTACTTGTTGAATTGTGTTACTTTGTCAGACAAATGCACCCTGTGTGTTGACTTGTGTTGATTTCACAGGCAGAAAGTGAATTGAGATGATAGTGCTCACAATGTGTGTGAATGTTGTGTTAATGTTGTTGTAATTCTGCTAAACTTGATGTGTGAAGATATTGTTGTAGCTCTGTTAAGTTTTCTCTTCCCCCTAACATAGATATTGAGGGACTTCAGGTCAACTGGGCACTATGACCTTTTTAGTGGAAAAGGAGCTGGGGGCTATCTACCTTCAAATCCAGGTGACACTTCAGTGACTTCGAACAAGAGCTGGGAACATGGAAGAGTAATCATGGGATTTGGGAGCCAGCCTGGAGTCAGGAGAAAAGGACTTTTCCTTGGGTAATTAGTGCTGGCTGACAAGATCATGATTTACTGTGACCTAGGGATGAGAGAACTTTGTACTTTGTATCCCTTAAGGAGAATTGCTCCTTAAAGATGACTGAGTTAAGGACTTACTGAAAGGTATCTTTTCTTTAAGACTATGTGACCATTTTAGTGATAAGTTGTTATGTTATATCATTGTGAATGCTGTACTTTGGTTTCTGTAAAGGTTTTGCATGAGTTTACTGCTGAATAAAAAGAGTTCACTATACTATGTGATAAGAGCCTTAGAGCTATTCACTGCAGTAGTACTTTGTAGAGCTGCTTGTGCTTGGTTTTACAATCTATAAGGCAAAAAAAAGGTAGAGAACTTCTGTTCTCAGGACAAATTTGAACCTTCCTCCCACTATGAAGTCATAGAATAAACTTCAGCCTTTGGAAGTTTTTCTAGACTACAAATATTGAATTAGATCACTTAGAAGAAATCAAAACTAAATCCCTAGAGGGACTGATAGTAGGGGGTACAATAGGATGAGATAATTTAACATTTTGATTTCCCAACTTGACAAGTTTCTCGCCAGGGTGTGCCTTATTTCCTGGTAGTTTATTCAAGTATTTACCAGGTGCAATTTATTAAATGTACAATAATATCAGCTTGCCATTACTTTTACTCTGTTTTCCTATGGCATTTACAAAATAAGGTGTTTGTTTTTGTTTTTTGTTAAACATTTTGTTTGATATTAAACAATTATCTTAAAATTGTGGCCATCTTTTCCTGGCTATCTACAGATGTCCACTTCTGAGTTTGTGTTTTGATCTTCCCTTTCACCACAGTAACTTTCTATGACTAGGTTAACTTTTTTTGGCTTTTTGCTCATTTTCCAGCCTATTTCTTGACTTTTAACTTTGTTTGAAGTTGCTCCCTTGGTAGAGGGGACACTGTCCTAGACTTCAGATTTTTTCATGTTACTATTATTAGAGCTAATTCTGGGGACCTGTCAGTTTTCAGTTCTTCCAAAGTGGTATGATCTAAGGAAAGCTGTCTTCACTGCTGTCCTGGGCAGTGCTTTGGTCTCACTATTTATGAAATTTCTAACTTAAAGTAGGTTTTTCTAAAGTATCCAAGCATATATTAATGCATATAAAGAAACTCTATGGGGCAGCTAGGTTGTTCAGTGAATAGAGCACTGATCCTGTACTCAGGAGGACCTGAGTTCAAAACAGGCCTCAGACACTTAACACTTACTAACCATGTGATCTTGGGCAAGTTACTTAACCCCAATTGCCCTGCCTTCTCCCCTCAAAAAAGAAAAAAAAAGAAAGAAGCCCTATTTTCCCTCAGATACTTGTCAAGGGTACTTGACAAATTAACAACACTCAAGAAACATTGATTAAATATTTAATGTGTGAAAGGCATTTCACTTATTCTCTAGCACTAGTGAAATTGTATTATCTTATCTTTTAGTATTTTAGGAAATAAATTAGTATAGCAAATATATTTTAAAATAATTTTTTTAAAAACACAACCAAGAGTGGAGCCCCATATTGTACCCTAGCATGCTAATCCTGGATATACTACAGGAAGAAATAGCACTGAAGAAAATATAAGGGGAAAGGAGATTAACAGTACAAAGTGTACACAAGGGAGTTCTCTCCTGGAGGAGGCACAATTTTGAGAGTTCTGAAAGAACCATCCTCAAAGTATCTGAAAGAGAGGAAAATAAAAAGGAAATGAAAATGATTTGATTTTATTATTTAGTAGTTCAAAGAAAGGTAAATGAAGGATAATAATAACTTCTATAGACATCTTTTCCAATAACTACATTTTAAAAAGAATAATCTAAAGAGATTTCTCAGGCAACCTTAATAAAGATATTTAAAGGGAAAGTGCAGATATCCACACTTTTACAGCCATCTAATCACCTGAAAAATGAAAAACAAATAGAATTTAATAGTTTTTTATTATTTAGTGTGGATAAAAAATCTGATAAAGCAAAACATTTCACTTAAGTCTCTCCTTCAATGCCTTATATATTAAAATCATATAAAATTCCTTTTTAGGATTTAGCCGAAAACTTTGTCCAAAAGCCCCCAATTATAAAAATAAATATAAGGTACAAAATATTGGGAAGATCACCCACAGTGTTTGCATCTGCTATGGATGATATCTGGTGCAAAGTCCAAAACAAGCAAAACAAATAGGGATTCCCTTAAGATGTTGAACTTGTTGACATAACAGCAAAGGGCAGGACAAGAAGGAGCTAATGCCTTATAAAATGAAAAGCTCAAGCTAGAGAGCCAGAAGAAAGCAGTGTGGAGGATAAGGAGCTAAAAATTGAGAAGAGAGATTTTGAGAACAGGCTTTGTGGTGGCATAACTTCTTCTGAGAGCCAGTCAGAATTTCTGCTGAGAATTGCTTGGAGCCAGCAGTGTGGAGGCAGAGCACATCCTGTGAGTGAGGATGATCCTTACTTGAGGAAGTGAGTGAGGAGAGAAGGATCTTTTTCTGAGGGAGCTTGTTTTGTTTTGAAGGCTTGGGAATTTTGATGTTCTCTGCATTGACTATGTGTACCAACTTCATGGTTACTGTAATGACTTTGGTCTTCTGGTTTGGGGACTTGGATTTCTGGTATTTGAATAAAGGCTTTGGTTCTGTCCTCCATGTGGAGAGCCTGTTACATTTTGTGATTCACAATTATACCAGCATATTCATAGCCACTGTGGGCATTGTGAATAGTTCATTGTTGTTACACCATTGCAATATTCTCAGGAAGAAGGACATTTAAACATCAAAGCACAAGCAGAAAAATCATCAAGAAAATGTTAAAAACAGAAAGGAAGGTGACCAGCAAGATATATAAATATAAGACATAGGCAATTGAAATCATTTCTGCTGAGAGATATGACTTCCAGAGAGAGTATGGTATTGTATAAAAATGCAATAATATATTATATAAAGCAAAGAAATTCAAGATGGAGAAAAACAACATTCTCTGAAAACCTGAGACTAGTCAATAACGGAAAAACATAAACATTCAATAAAGGCAAAACATGTGAAGTAGTCCTACCAAAATAAAACAAAAATACTAGCAGCAAGCAGATTATTCAATTTGTAAATACCTCAAACAGTGGAAACAACAGAAGGTTCATAAATTCAACTATCAGGGAAACCCCAACTTAACTAACATGTGATTGAGTTAACTTAGTGTTTTTGAAGAGCAATTAAAATAGGGGGAAAATATATGAGAAAAACACATGAGATGTTTTTAAAGGAAATAACAGAGGAATCATTAAGAGATTTCTTTCTAAAAGTATAGAAGAAGGAAAGGATTACAGAAAAACTTAAACAAATAGGAAAAGTGACAGTAAGAATCAGGGCTAAAATGCCAAAGACTAAACATTACTCCCTGCTATGTGTATTAACTAATCACATACAACCCACTAAGTGAGTAATGTAGTTTATGAAACTAAACTGCAAAGTGGGGAGGTGCATAAAAGGGGAGAAGGAAAGTAGAAGATAAATGTACTTAGATCAAGTAAATGGTAAATGATGAAAGGAAAATAACTCAATCTTTCAGAAAGGAGAGATTATTACAAGAGTGTATATGAAGCTGTGAAAAGAGGGACTGAAAATAGGAAAGAATGTGAGAAATCTTATTGCAATAATGGGAGATGGCCACAAATAACACTTATGGGAGCAGAGATATATTTTACAAAGGGAGCAAGGGACCTTACAAAGAATATGGACCTATATGAAGGAATTTGTTTTATTTATTTTTAATTGCCATCCACTATTGGTATATAGTTTTCCTCACTGCTTTGCCGTGCCCTGGTTTAGGTATTAAGACTATATTTCTGGGAGCCAAGATGGCAGTGTAGAAGCAGCAAGGTCCTGCAGCTCCAACACAGCCACCATAAACACCCATAAAATACGAGTCTGGACAAATTCTAGGAGTCTCAAACTCGCAAAAATACAGAAAACACATCTCTCCTGGAAGGCAGCTCAGCAGCAGGGGAACTTCACAGCAGCCTGAAATCAAAATGAGGCCAGGCTCCAGGGCAGTCAGGAGAAGCCCAGCTGAGCCCCCCAAGCCAGTCTATAACTGAGAAGATCTAAAGCCTCCAGCAACTTCACATCTACCAAGGAGTGAAAAATAGGGATTAGAGAATGGCAGCTCCACAGCAGGGGGTTCATCCCACAGGCATGCAGGCTGGGAGCTGAGATCAGCCCAGCCTGAAACCACCATGCAGCCAGGCTCCAGAGTGGCCAGGAGGAGCCAAGCCCCCCAAGCCACAGTGTGAGTCTACTTCAGAGAAGATCTAAAGCACGTTGAGCAATCTTCACATCTATTAAGCCAGGGTCAGTTAAAGTGAGTGAAGCTTTCAAGCTAAATTTGGGGGAGGAAAAGCAGTTTGGCCAAACTACCCCAAGGACAAGAAAGCAGTGGGGGAAGGGCAGGAACTGCTTCAGAGCCCCTGG
>JAQQSW010024578.1:0-10060 GCA_028646575.1 Pseudocheirus occidentalis | reverse complement strand
CTGAAAGCGCACCCCAGGACCACCACTCAAGACCCCGATCCAGATCCAGGCCACTCAACGCAAGAGCCCTTGGCCCTGATGGATCGCGTCCCTCTGAAGCAGCCCAGTGGGGGTCTCTGCGGCTCTCAGCCATTCCTGCTGCTACAGCCACCTCCCACTGCTTCCTTGCCCTGGGAGCAGTTTGGTGGGACCCGCTCTTCTCCCCCGTTACCAAAATCCACTGACCTTTCTCTCAGCCTTTTTTCTTCTGGCCTAATAAATGTGGTAATTGTGCCTCCAGTGCAGCTGATCTGCTCTCCTATAGCCGCGGTTCCCGCCCGATGCCCGAGGGCCTGACCCGGCCAGGTTTAGGCTGTGGGTCCCAGACAGCTGTGAAGAGCCCCGCCTGCTGCGCTGCCTGTAGCAACAGATGTGCTTTCTGTCTTGTGGAGAGTTTTGGAGCTTGAAAATCTGTTTAGCGTCCCATTTTATGAGTTTTTTAGCGTGTTTGTGTGGGAGCTGTGGTGCTTTGCTGCTTCTACACCGCCATCTTGGCTCTGCCCCCCCCCTTGCCTTCTTTGTAAGAGTCTAGTTCCATTTAACTATTTAGCCTCAGATTGCTTTTACAAAGAGAGATTTACTTCAAAGATATAGCCAAAGCAAACACACAGACATTTTTGCCATCAATCAGAGATATAATTTCCCTTACACTAACCTCTGGTGGGTTGGATTCCAAGGAGCTTTGCTCCTTGGAGTGTCTCTGCTGGGCTGTCTAAAACACCATGCCTGGATTTCTGTACTTCTATATCTGTGTCTTGTACTCCTGGGCCCGATTAGAGACTATACTCCCTGTATCTAGAATGAAAAAGAACAAATGAATAGACCAAAAACCCAGCCCCTTTTCTTGGGGGTCCATATGGCCCTTGGTGGAGTTTGGAGAGGAGCAAGCCATGGAGACACTGCCCCTACCATATGGTCTCACTGTCTGTTAGTAAGTAATCACTTCCTCTATTAGATGTAAACCACTTATATTGGAATACAGTTCACACACACATGTGCATATACACATCTGTATATATGTATGGAGGGAGAGGGAGGGAGGATGAGAAACAGACAGAGAATGTGTGTGTATGTGAGAGTGTGTGTGTGTGTGTGTGTGAGAGAGAGAGTGTATGGTTGTGTGAGAGTGTGTGTGGGTGTGTGTGGATGTATATGAGAGTATGTGTAAATTTGAGTGTGTGTGTGTGGATGGGTGAGAGTGTATGTATGTATGTGAGAGTGTGAGTGTGTGTGAGTGTATATATGTGTGAGTGGAGGGTTATGTGTTTATGTGATAGTGTATATGTGAGTAGCGAGTGTATGTGTGTGTGTGGTGTGTGTTAGTGTGTGTGTGAGTGAATGTGTGTGACAGTGTATGTGAGAATATATGAGCGTGTGTATGAAAGTGTTTGAGAGTATGTGAGAGAGAGAAAGAGAGAGAGAGATAGAGAGAGTCTGTGTGAGTGTTAGAGAGAGAAAGAATTCATGAACCTTAGAGTTCATGTTAGGTAATACCAATTGCTTTCTGTACCTTGCAGGTGCTGAATTGTAAGACCAGTATAGTATCCCATTGGTCAGTTTGAACTTTTGTCATTGCTTTCTAGGGAGTGAAGCTTGAATGCAACTTTTCCTAAGTTTGTGCCCTTGCACAAGCTATCTCCACATTGCAAGCACATTCCTGTCCCTTCTGATCCCTAGCTTCCTTCAAGGCTTACCTTTGTTCTCAGCGTGTAACCAAAATCGTTACTGATTCTTGCCATTTGTGGTGTTCTCCACTCTGAAAAGAGCTTGCATTTCTCGAATACTTCTTTCCCCTAATAGAATGTATTCTCTTTGAAGGCAAGGACTATTTAGGTCTTTTCCCTTTGTATCCCCAATACCTGTGGACAAAAGAACAAAATGCCTACTGCCTAACACGGTGTCTTTCTTGTATTCGTTGCTTATTAAGTATTCACTGAAGTTGGCCTTTAGCTAGTATTGTATTAGCTATTCATTTTAAGACCACTGAAGCTTCTGGCTCTGCCATCTTTGAAAATCAAGTCTTCCACTTACCCCAGGGGGGCAGGCTCTTGGAAAAGAACGATATCTTTTCACACCCTCTTGAGAAAAAAGTGTAGTGAACATGAAGTGAGTCACCTTTCAGGTAAAATCAAGAGGAAACAGGTAACACTGGATACAGGTAGGGATTTGGGGCACCTGGGGAATCCATACCTGGAATCCCTGGTACCTGGTGAGTTGTAGAATGAACCTGTGACCTCCAGAGATGAGAAAGTGAGTGCACTGAATCTGCAACATAGTCTAGCCTAGCTCTGCTTCTCATGGCTGCACTATTACTCTGACTCTTACACTGTCTTTGCTACTACACTTCCTAATGCGTTGCATTCTATTTGCCTCTAGTTTGAAGATAACACCATTGCTGTTCCTCAGGGCCTCTGTTGTTATTGTTATTGGTGAATTATTTTTCAGTCATGTCCAACTCTTCATGACTCCATTTTGCATTTTCTTGGAAAAGTTGTTTGTCATTTTCTTCTCCAGCTTATTTTACAGATGCAGAAATTAAGACAAATAGGGTTAAGTGACTTGCCCAGGGTCACACAACCACTAAATGTCTGAGGCTAGATTTGAACTCAGATCTTTCTGACTCCAGGCCCAGCACTCTATCTGCTATGCCTCCTTTAGTTTACTTAAGTTTCTTTTGTTTGCTGTGTTTGTGCATAAAAATATTCTATTCACCATTCTTGCATAAGGGATGCTTGAAACACATTAAATCTGCTGAAATTTGTAAAAATAAATTGGTAGAAAGATATTCAGCTTTGAAAATGTTATTCTGAGGTGCAAGCTGCTTTATGGTGCATCTTGTTCCAGCTTTTCAATTCTCAGGGTCAGTGAATAAAGCTTGCTCCAGATTCATCTCTCTTGGCATCTTCAGGATTTTGCCAGGTTGCATTTTGTGTTCTAGTTCTCTTTCTTGCTTCCCAAAATATGATATTTAGATTTTTGTGTGTGTTTTTATGAGAGGATCTCACAGAAATCTGTCTTCAGGTTCTTTTGCTTTGATTTTTAGAGATTCTATGAATCCTTCAAAGTTTTCTGTTTTCTGCCTTTGCTCTCAGATTGTTGCCTACCCATTGCCTTCCATTTTCTATTTTAGTAAAATTTCTCCCTTCTAAGCCATAATTTATTTTTTTCACATTCCTCTTTCAGAGCTCTAATTTCTCTTCTTTATTGATTCACTTACTTCTTTCAATGCAGGCATTTGTAAATCACTTAGAATAGTCCCACACACATATTAGATGCTAAATAAGTATGTGGTCCCCTTCCTTGCTTTTCTGTCTTTTCCTAAGCATTTTCACAGCCTTCAAGGGCCTCTTCTTTCTGCGGTGCAAAATTGGAGTTACTGCCAGTTTAAAAGGTTTTTTTCTTTTCATTAAAAAAAGTGTTTTTTATTATGAAAACTAGATTATCAACAAACATTTTGGTATCTAAAGAACAAGAAAGAAGTTTGTATAAGAAACTCTGTACTTCTGCTATGTATAGTTTGTTTTTAAAGTAATGTGTGTATACATACACAAAGAGAGGACCCAGCAGGGGGTCACAGCAAGTGGCCTGCGTTGAACCTCAGCAAGCTCAGTTGGAATCTTTGCTTTGATGCTTGACACCTGGGCTCTTTAGTGTTGGCCTCGTTCAGTCCTTTTTGATTGTGGACACTTGGTGATCCCATTTAGGGTTTTCTTGGCAGAGATACTGAAGTGGTTCGCCATTTCCCTCTGTAGCTCATTTGACAGATGAGGGAACTGCGGTAAACAGGGCGATGTGACTTTCCCAGGGTCACGCAGGTAGGAAGTGTCTGAGGCTGGGTATGTACTCAGGGCCTCCTGACTCCAGGTTCACTATTTGCTGCACTACCTAACTTTGTGCAAACTGCTTCTTCTCTCTGGCCTTCAGTTTTCTCCTCTATAAGATAAGAGGAATATCTTAACCGATTTTAAGTTCTCTTCACTTAAAAATCTACATCCCAATAAGACGCTTCTGATTGCTCATTGTTAGGCTACATTGGGTTTGGTTCTTGCCTTTATATTCAGCTTTCTCTCTATTAATAATAAAAAAATGAGAAAGAAAAAAGTCCCGAAATGATATTGCCTCTTTGAATAGAACTTCACTTTAGATCCACATGGCTATGATTCCTATTCCCCATCATCCTGAGATCTCTTCTGTTTCATTGTTCTCTTTGAGGTACAAAAGGTCTCCAGTAACAATCCACTGAACTCCTGCTTTTCAGTGTTTTGTTGTTTGTAATTGTTTTCCTGTCCCTCGTTCCTTTGCAACCTCCATTACCCCCAGTTGCTATTCTGCTTGAAATGACAGAGATGAGGTTTGATTTGAGACTAACCATTTATAAATGCTGGCTTATATTTCTGAAATGCCTTCCATGTTCACCTTGATGGAAGCATCTGTGTCTAAACTGCTGGGACTTTTTCATTGCCTTGGGCAGAATTTGATCGAGGTGGGCAGGGTAAGTGAATCTAGCCAAAACACAACTTTGAGAGTTGTCTAATAGATTTGGAAAGTTTATTGTTTTTGGTGTATGCCTTGGTATTTTATTCTTTATTCTTCAAAGTTAAGAAAGTCCCCAAAGAATAACAGAAGGTGAGCTAGTTGCTAAGCTTTAAGAAAGTAGACAAAACTTAACAATATACAGTTGAGCAGTCATATTTTCTAATCAGTTCGCTCAGGCTGGGACAACAGCCTTTACATCTGTGTAGGGCAGTGGTTCTCAACCTTCCTAATGCTGTGAGCCTTTCATACTCTTGTGTGGGTGTATCTGCATGTAGGTGAACCTGCCTGGAGATGGATAGAAGAGCGGTGTCTCAGTTCCTAAGACCATCAGAAATATGTGTTTTCTGATGGTCTTAGGTGACTCCTGTGAAAGGGTTGTTCAACCCCCTAAGGGGTCGCGACCCACAGGTTGAGAACCACTGGTGCAGGGTGTAGTTGTACCTGTGACATAACTCCTTAAGATTGTTAGGAACCTTATCACTATTCTCCACACAGCAAATTCCATTTCCATGGTGCCAGGGTGCCTAAAATTCCACCTTTGGGAGGTTCTCTTCATAGGTTAGTAGAGATAGAAGGAAACTTAGTGACTGTCTAGTCCATTTGACAGTTAAGGAAACTGAAGCCCAGAGAAGGTTATATAGGTAGGAAATAATGTTATCATCTCCTCAGCATCTTTAGACTACAAATCTTTCTGCAAGAGGTAAGACAATTACGTCCAGGTTCCCCTCTAGCAAATTCATTTTTGTGTTTGCTTTCCTCTGTGATGTGAAAGATACCTACCCTTACAGGCACCTGAAGAAGGGATAGCAAATTGAACTGAGAAAGGAAGAGGAGGAGGAACCCCCCACCCCTAAGACACACTGCCCAGTTCTGCCACAGGCTGGTTGGAGGTTCCTAGTCTGGCCTTTCTGAGAGAAATCATCTCAAATACAGATATTGTATTAGCGACATAAACTTGCTTTAAATACACTTTTCACACAAAATGCACTATTAGTTATCCTTTTATCTATGTCTATGGAAAGTAAGGTCCATCTTTGTAATTAAGGAAATCAATCTCATGAAAAGGAAAATATCAAAGAAACCTCCAATTCCCTAATGCCAGTATGGAATTATTCATAATTATAAAGAAGTAAATAGAATAAAAATGTTAAAATATCTCTGAATTTGGTTGGAGAAATATGTCCCAATTCAGGCTTGTCAACTTAGTAGAGCCTTGGATTATATTGTAGCTGAAGAGAGACTATATATTCTGTGACAAGCAAAGTTCTTGCTCAGGAAAAATGACAGGGATTTTGCCCAAGGGTAATAACCACTCTCAAGCTCACTGCCTGTATTTGAATCCTCCTGCAGCACTGAAACAACAGAACTTGGCACTTAGCAAGAACAGTTAATGTGGAAAGCTGTCAGAAAAGGTCTGGGAGAAGTCAATCCTAACCCTGCTCTGCCCAAACCCTTTCCCCTTTCGTATGTAGTTTGAGGTTTTTGTCCTAGTTTCTCTCAAACAAACAGAGAGATGTACCTTCATCTTAACAGGATTCCTGGATGTTTTCAGGCCAAAGTAGTTGGAATGTCTGAATTCTTTGAGTGACTGCTTTAACTCTCTACTCCACCAACGATGCAGATCCATATTGTCCACTATGCCATCCCTAGAGTTCGTCAGACCCAGATGACCCAGAAAAAGCTTAGAAACTGGGGAATACATAAACTATATGTATAGTACTATATAATATCAACATAACTTTTAATACCATAATAATTCAGATTTATTTTCTGGCATGAAAGGAGAGACAAAAAATTTTACTTGGGTGCTATACCCCTAACTGTACTTTAGTAGAAATATACAAATGCTTGATAATGAACATGTGCTTTAATTTAGGCTGTTGACCGACCATATTGGCTAAGTGGCAGAGCAGATAGAATGTGGAATTTGGAGTCAAGAAGACCTGAGTTCAAGTCTGGCTTCAGATGTTTGTTAGGTGTGTGACCTTGGGCAAGTCATTTAACCTCTGTTTGCCTCAGTTTCCTCATCTATAAAGTAGGGATACAAATAGTACTTACTTCCCAGGATGGTTGTGAGGATTAGGTGAGATAATGATTGTAAAGGGATTAACACAGTGCCTGGCATGTAGTACATGCTATATAGATGCTAACAGTTATTATTATTAATAACACATTGTGGAAGGAATTCATTTTGTAATCTTAGACTGCATTATGAGAGGCAGATTGTCATAAATGAGTGAAGGGAGCAGATAGAATCATAACTTTAGAGCTGGAGGAGACCTCAGAAACTGTCACAAGTACTATATTCAGTTGTGAATGGCATGTTTCATTCTAATTTGTACATTTATTGATGCCTCAAAGAATTTTTAAAGATTCAGCAAAACCAACCTACTCTTTGTGTCTGACAGTGTGTACACCATTTCCTCTCTTAGTCCAAGCTTATAATTGCATAGCAAAGTTTTCTTTTCTTTCTATGGATACTGCTGCAGTCACAGACATATTTTCTTTGCTCTCCTTTACTTCACCCTATGCATCAGTGCATATAAGTCTTCCCATGTTTCTCTGAATTTGTTATTTACTATTACAGGGTAATACTAAACCATTCATTTTTATACCTCTCACTCCCTATGTTCTTTGCCACTATGAAAAGTTTTGCTATGCTTATTTTGGTATGTGTGGGGCCTTTCTTTCTATCTTTAAGATTCTTAGCATATGTGCCTAGAGGACAGATCTCTAGGTTAAAAAAATCATAGATATTTTAGTTACTTTCTTAGCATGTTTACAAGTTGCTTACCAAAATGGTTGGAACAGTTCACAACTCCACCAACAGTGTATTATTAGCATTCTTGTCTTCTCATAGCTCCTCTAACATTGACTGTTTACATCTTTGATGTAAACTGGGCAAATTTGCCAGTTTTGCTGGGTATAAAGGGAAAACTCAGAGTCATTTTAATTTTCGTATGTTTTATTGTGATGACTTAGAGCAATCTTTTTAAAAAATCATTAATATTTTGCAGTTCTTATCTTGAATATTATTCTTATCTGTTTATCATCTAATAATGTAGCAATGGCTCTGGGTCTTAAATATTTGTGTTAATTTTCTATTTACATTGGACATCAACCTTTTTTAAAGGGGATTTGATGCAAATATTTTTTCCACAATCAACAACTTCTCTTCTTATTTGAGCCTCACTGAGTGTAGAAACTTTTCAGTCTCCTGTCATCACAATTATCTGTTTTGTCTTTTGTGATCCTTACTCTGTTTCTTACTTGGTTAAGAATTCACTCTCTTATGCATTTGTGAAAGATATTTCAATCTATATTCAGTAGAATTGGTTTTCTCCTTAGATTTAATTGTGATTTCAGTATTTTGCAAAGTCTGTTTACAGTTTTTCCACTAGTTTTTATTGAATAAGGAGGCCTCCCACAGTAGTTTACATTCTTGGGTTTATCAAACACTGGAATATTGAGTTCTTTCTTTTCTGGTTTTTCCTAATATAGTCTGTCTTACTGATGTATGTTGCTATTTTTAACCAGCACCACATAGTTTTAAGGATTACCGGTTTATAATGTAGTTTGAGATCTGGAAGTGGGTGTTACATTTTAGAAAGGAAATGGATAACCTGGAGGCCTTCCAGAGGCAGGTGACCCTGATGGGGAGAGCTTTTAACATCAAGCCATGTGAACCTGGGAAGGATGAACCAGGATGTGTGGCCTGGAAAATAACAATAACAAAAGTGCTAATACCAGTGTCCTGTTACTACCTGAATTTTATCCCATAAGATGTGAGGAACAATTTTTTCTCCTATAATAATAGCAATAATGTTGATAAAGTATGACTCACTAAAAGGAACAGAATGAATGAAAACATTTGACCAGTCACTTGATGTAGCATCTTCATTGTGTGGAATTATCCTCTGACCTATAAACCAACTAGCAGGTATTAAACAGCCATTTATATGTGCCAAGGAGTGGGAAAACAAATGAAAAGACACAAGGAGAAGGAGAAGGGGAGGTGAATCCTCACTCTTCTTTTGCTAGTCTCAAGGAGTGATGACAGGCTGTCCCAGCCACATACTTCTACTCAGTAGTTTGAATCTGAAGTACCAAGCAGAAGAGGACTTTAAGCACATCAGCATTGCCAGATTTTGTCTCCAAAGTGCACTTTGGAGCATCTCTGTCTCCCTTTCCAAATGATGCCTGCTCTTGCCTTGCTGCACATGCTTCTCTCAAAACCTGCCCTGAACCTTTTCTTCATCCTCCCAGTGATACCCAAGATCTTTGCCCCTCCAGGTATGGGTGGAGGAAAGACCAAGAAATACAGGTTGTACAACAGTTTCCTGCCCCCTGGGAAATACAGGCTGTACAACAGTTTCCTGCCCCCTGGGAAATCTGAATAGTCTTGTGAGGAAGAGGTCACTGGTGACTTTGGGGACAATAGTTGAAATTGAATAATAATGAAGTTTGAGCCACACTGCAAAGGGTTAAGATGAGTGAGAGGAGAAGTAGAAGAAGCAAATTTTGATGCACATTACTAGAAGTTTGTATGAGAAAGGGAGTAGAGATTCAAAGTGATGCCATGGTAGGGTCAAAAATATTATTTTTAAAATTCAGGGCATTACCCAGTACTTCTATGAGCACAACTACAAAACACTTTTCACAAAAATAAAATCAGATATAACTAATTGGAAAAACATCGATTGCTTGGGGCTCACTTGAGCTACTAGAATAAAAATGACAATTTTACCTAAATTAAATTACATATTTAGTGCCATATCAATCAGTCTACCAAAAAATTACTTTATAGAACTAGAAAAAATAGTGACAAAATTCATTTGGAAGAACCAAAAGTCCAGAATATCAAGGCAATTAATGAAAAGGAATGCTAGGAAAGGTGGCATAGCTATACCAGATTTTAATCTGTATTATAAAGCAGCAGTCATCAAAGCTGCCTTGTACTGGCTGGGGAATAGAATAGTGGATCAATGGAATAGATTGGGCACAAAAGACTAAGTAGTCAATGATTATAGTAATGTTCTGTTTGATAAACCCAAAGACCCCAGTTTTGGGGATAAAAACTCACTATTTGACAAAAAATGCTGGGAAAATTGGAATATAATATGGCAGAAACTGGGCATAGACCATCATCTAACGCCATACACCAAAGTCAAGTCTAAATGGGTGCTATAATGGGTAGGTATAAAGGCTGATACTGTAAATAATCTGGGGAAGCAAGGAATAGTTAACCTGTCAGATTATGGAGTAGGGAAGACTTTATGACCAAAGAAGAGTTGGAGAGCATTATAAAATTCAAAATGGATAATCTTGATTACATTAAATTGAAAGGTTTCTGTACAAACAAAGGCAATGTAACCAAGATAAAGAGGGAAGTGGGAAATTGGGAAAGAATATTTATAACCAGTGTCTCTGATAAAGGGCTCGTTTCTAAAATATACAGGGAATTAAGTAAAATTGATAAGAATAC
>JAQQSW010024577.1:0-10060 GCA_028646575.1 Pseudocheirus occidentalis | reverse complement strand
GGTCCCAGACTGCTGAGAAGAGCCCCGCCTGCTGCGCTGCCTGTAGCAACAGGTGTGCTTTCTGTCTTATGGAGAGTTTTGGAGCTTGAAAATCTGTTTAGCGTCTCATTTTATGAGTTTTTCAGCGTGTTTGTGTGGGAGCTGTGGTCCTTTGCTGCTTCTATGCCGCCATCTTGGCTCCGCCCCCCCACTAGTCCCCTATTTATGGACATCAACTTTGTTTTAAATTTTTTACTACCACTGAAATTACAGCTGTGAGTCTCTGGGTGTATATGAGTCTTTTCTGTCCTTGACCTCCTGTGATACCTAGCAGTGAGTCAAAAGGAATGAACTTTTTAATCACCTTCTTTTTAAAAAAGTTTTTATTAATTTTGAACTTAAACTTAAAAAGACAAAGAAAACATTTCCACATACACAGCACAACACAAAAAGAGGATTCAGTATGAGACCATGAATCTCCATTTCACAATGATTGCTTCTCTTGAAACGCTATGTAATGAATACTAGACATTGTTTTCAAAGCTACCCTGTCTTTCTGTGCTTCCTTCTGAGTTTTCTTTTGGTTTGGGTTTTTTTTTCTGTGCACTTTTAACATTTTTTCCCTTCCTTTTCTCTTCCCTACCATTTTTCCCTTTCTCCCCACCCCACACTAGAGAAGGCCACCATTAGACACAAATATTGATATGTAGATATAGATATATATGTACAGCCATACTATACATACTTCTGCTTATCAATTCTTTTTCTAGAGGTGGATAACATCTTCCTTCATGGATCTTTTGTAGTTGATTTGAGTATGCTTACTACTCAAAATGTAGCTTAGTTGTTCACAGTTCTGTATATATTCTCTTGGTTCTTCTCATTTCTCTCTTCATTATTTCTTGCAAGTATTTCTATGTTTTTCTAAAATCAACCAGCTCATCATTTCTTGTAGCACAGTAGTATTCCTTCAGAATCATATACAACTTGTTTAGCCATTCCCCAACTGATGGGCATCCCCTAAGTTTCCATTAATCACTCTCTTAGCAAAATTTCACATTATTTTCCTGAATGGCTAGACCAATTCATACTTTAGTGAACACTGTATTAGTATATCTTATTCTGTGAACACTGTATTAGTATACAGTCCCTCCAAGATTCAGTCAAGTCAAGTCTATTGCAATTTATTAAGTGCCTAGTCTATGCCAGACACTGAGCTAAGTTTTATTTTCCAGGAAAACAGTCCCTTGCTCTCAAAGAGCTTACAATCTCATGAGGGAGACAACATGCAAACAATTATGTACAAGCAAGTAATACAAGATAAATTGGAACTAATTAACAGAGGGAAGACCCCAGAATGAAAAGGGATCAGAAAAGGCTTTTTGCAAAAGGTGAGATTTGAAGGAATGCAGAAAGTGGAGATGAGGAAGGAGAGAATTCCAGGCATGAGGGAGAGAGTCATTGAATATGCACAGGGTCAAAAGAGAAAAGTATTTTGAGGAATAGCAGAGAGGTCAGTGTCACTGGATGGCATAGTTCTTGGGGAGTGGTATAATAAGATGTAAGAAGCCTGGAAAAGAAGGAATGATCCAGGTTACAAAGGGTTTAAGAGCCAAAGAGATTTTTATTTTTGATCCTAGAGGTAATAGAGAGTGACTGGAGTTTACTGAATAGGCGAAGGTTTAGCAGGGTCACACCTGCATTTTAGGAAGATCAATTTCATCTTCTTTGAGCTGAGTGATGAATGGAATAGAGTGGGGAGAGAACTGTTGCAGGGAGACCCACCAATGCCAGGCTATTGCAGTAGTCTAGGTGTAAGGTAATGAGGACCTGAGGAGAGAAGAGGACACATACAAGCGATGTTTTAAAGGGAGAATTCACGGGATTTGGTAATAGAGGTAAGAGAATGTGAGAAGTTGAGACTACTTTGCAAGCCTGGGTGACTGGAAGGATAATAGTGACCTCAAGATTAGTAGGGAAGTTTGGAAAGGGGAAGAATTTGAGGGAGGAGGGGAGATAATGGGTTTAGTTTGGGACATGTTGAATTTAAGATATCTGTGGGATATCTAGTTCAGGATGTCTTTATAGTCAGTTGGAGAGACAGGAGGCTAGAAGTAAGTACAGAGGTTTGACTTAGATAAATTAATCTGAGAATCATCTTCATTGAAATGATGATTAAATCCATGGGAGCTGATGGGATCCCCAAGTAAAATAGTACAGAAGAGAAGGCTCAATCCAGATTCTTTGGTCAGGACAAGTTTTAGAGGGGCATCCACAGTTCATGGGCTTGAACTGAATAAAGATCCATCAGAGGAGGAAAAAAAAGAGTAATCAGACTGAAGGAGAACCTGGACACAGCAATGTCATAAAAACCTAGAGAAAGAAAAATATCAAAGAGAAGAAGCTGATAGTGTTAAAGGCTGTAAAGAAGACAGGAAGGATGTGAATTGAGAGAAGGCCATTAAGATTTGGCTTTTAAGAATTGAAGAGAGCAGTTTCAACATTAATAATTTCCAGTTTTTACCATCTTTGACAGCTTATTTGGTGGAGTATGAAAGCTCAGAATTCTTTTTATTTGTATTTCATTACTTGTTAGTGGTCTGGATTGATTTTTTTTTATTTTTAGAGAAGAGTTTGGTCCTGTCCTCTTACCAGTTATAGGGGGAGAAGGGATAGATTATAAAATTATAAGTTATAAAATTTTGATGTTATAAAATTAAATTATAAAATTTTGTAAATTGTAAAATTTTGCTCAGACAAAATCAGTGCACCTAGAGTAAAAAGTAGGCTCTTGAATAAAGAAAAAAACTTTACAGTAATATTTACAGATAAAAATCTTAGATACAAAATAAGATAAGGAATGGATAGAAATATATGTAAGAACCATTTCTTCTCAAAAGATAGTACTTAACAGGAAAAGCATAGACAATTTTCAGAAAAATCAAATTATCAACAACCATAGGAAAGAATGCTCCAAAACTAGTAATACAAATTAAAACAACTTTGAGGTTTCACCTTATAGCTATCAGTTGGAAAACTTGACAAAAGAAAAAAAATTATAAATGTTGTGGGGGAGTCTGTTGAAAGAAAAGAATATTTCTATTGGTGGAGCTGTGAATTGTTCCATCCCTTCTATAAAACAGTTTGGAACAATTGTAGAAAAGTCACTAAATACTCTTTGATTCAATGATACCAGTCCTGGTATACCCACAAGGAGATCAGAGATAGAAAGGTCCTATATATACAAAACAGAACAGCATTTTGTGGATACAAAAAATTAAAAAAAAATAGTGGATATTCTTCAGTTGGAGTATTGAAGTATGTGAATATGGTATAATGATGTCATGAGAAATGATGAATATGAAGAATTCAGACAAACTTGTGACTTATATGAACTGATGTATAGTGAAATAGGCAGAATCAAGAGAAAATCTGCATAATGTCCACAATAATGTAAAAGAAAACAACTTTGAAAAACACCATGATTCTAAATTGTGACTTATGAATATAATGGAGTATTAGTATTCCATAAGAAATGGAAAAAAATTATCATCTCAGAGAATAATGGGTAGTGTCAAATGATGTAAAGTGAAGTGAGTAGAATGAGGGGAACAATTTATACAAGAAAAACAGTATTATAAAGAAAAACAACTTTAAAAGACATGAATTTTGATCAATTAAATGACTAGCTATGTCAGTGGTTCTCAACCTTCCTAATGCCGTGACCCTTTAATACTCCTATGTGGGTGTATCTGCATGTGGATGGACACACCTGGAGACGGATAGAGGAGTGGTATCTCAGTTCCTATGGTGTCTCATATTTCTGGAAATATATATTTTCGGATGGTCTTAGGTTATCCCTGTGACCCCTGTGAAAGGGTTGTTTGACCCCCAAAGAGGTAGTCACCCACAGGTTGAAAATCGCTGAGCTATGTCTACAAAGGACCTGTGATGAAACATGTTACCCACCTCTTTAGAGTGAGGGTGATATATTCAAGGTGCAGAAGGAGACATACATTTTTGCATATGGCTATGCTATGCATTTGTTTTTCTCGATTATGCATATTTGTTACAAAGTTTTTCCCCCATCTCTTTTTTTAACCAGGGGAACATGTTAAAGTTAGCTATAGTGATAAAAAAAAACAACACCTATTGAAACTTTGAATTAATGTACAAAAGGAAAAAAAAGGAATTTCAGAAGAAAGCACAGGCAAACAAAATTGTTTTGAAATCAGTTTGTGGAATCTATTAGATTTTTTTAAAGTGATATGAAGTGTAGTTTCGTGGTTTCATGTACAGGCTTTTTTGTGTTCTCTATATATATAGAAGTTCTCTTTTTTGATTTTTAAGTTCACAATAAACACATTAATTTTAAAAAAGAATAACAGAGGCAGCTAGGTGGTTCAGTGAATAGAGCAGTGGCCTGGAGTCGGGAACACCTGAGTTCAAATCTGGCCTCAGACCCTTAACACTTACTAGCTGTGTGACCTTGGGCAACTCACTTAACCCCAATTGCCCCTCCAAAAAGCAAAAATAAATAAATAAATAGCAACCGACCTATGATTAATACTGTGACTAATCTTGACCAGAGGATTTATAGTAAACTATATTTCTCTTTTTTTGACAGAGAGGTAGTAGATGTATGGCATATATTGTTATATCTCTTGGTTTATATGTATTGGTTTATTTATATTTCATTATTATAAAAAGAAAGGATATAAGAGTATAGAAGGAGTCTGGAGTCATTAGGAAGTGACAGTAATGTTAAAAAAAAAAGCTGTTTTAAAATATTTATAATTTTGTTTTAAGAAAGCTGCTGAGAACAACAGCTACCTGACCATTGACTGGAAAGGGGTGGGTGCTTTAGGAACAGATTAAAATAGTTTGTGCCAGCACTTCATAGTTCTGGCATTTTGACCACAAGGCAGTTTTCATAGCATTTCCTGTTAGTCTTTGTATTGCAGCCACACAGGATGTAGTCTTAGACGTTATCATTGCGTTGAAGTTTTTTCCAGGTATTGGAATGTGTGGTATTATGTTTTTTCTATTCATCTAATAAATAAACGAGATGTCTAGATAAATTTACAGTCATATCAAGTGGATGGTTTTCATTTTGCTAACTAAAGTGTGAGCTGGATTGCCTTGCCTTCTACCTGTATCACTGTTGACTTTGTTCTTTTTTAACCAAATCCCCTTTTTTCTTTCTAGGTTGAACTGCTTGATTTCAAAGGAGAAGATTTATTTGAAGATGGAGGTATTATCCGCAGAATCAAGCAGAAAGGAGAAGGTTACTCAAACCCAAATGAAGGCGCAACAGTAGAAAGTAAGTCTACAGATTAGGAAAGGTAATTCAGTGTTAGATGGGGAGAGGGTGACCTTTGAATACTGGATTCAGTAGTGTATAGTTTATTCATTAGGCCCTGGGGAGCCACTGAATGTTTTTGAGTCAAAGAATTATATTTTTGGAATGACATATTAAGGATATTAGGGGTGGCTAGGTGGTACAGTGAATAGAGCACCGGCCCTGGAGTCAGGAGTCAAATCCGACCTCAGACACTTAACACTAGCCCTGTGACCTTGCCCTCCAAAAAGAAAAAAAAGAATATTAATCAATGTATTAATCAGTTAATGTATTGAAAAGAGGAAAATGTGGAAGCAAAAAAAAATCAGTTTGGAGGGTATGTAGGTGAGAAGAGGACATAATCAGAAGTGATTGAGGAAGGACATAGATTGAATGTGTGGGTAAGAAAAAGAAGAGTGGTATATGGTCACAAACCGGGGTGACTTAAGAAGATAGTGGTGGCATCACCAGGAATTGAGACTTTATGAATTGGGACAGGATCTAGGAAAAAGATAATTAACTCAACTTTGAACAAAATTGAAATGGAAGTGCCAGTGAGACATCTAGGTAAAGGAATAAAACAAGTAATTTAAAGTGCAGTACTGGAGCTTTGAAGGATGGGATATATTTGGCTGCATACCATACATTTTGGTATGTTGTCTCCTTGTTGTCATTTTCTTTAGTGAAATTATTGTTTCTTTGTTCTTTGACTTGCTTTAGGATTAGGTTAGTTTCCAACTAATTCTTAATCTGTCTTTCCATGGCCTTTTATTGAATGTAATTTTTATTGCATTATGATATGAAAGGGATGAATTTAATATTTCTTCACCTGGTTATGAGGTTTTTATGCCCTAATATGTAGTCAGTGTTTGTGCAGGTGCCATGTGCCACTGAGAATAAGTATATTCCTTTCTATTCCCATTCAGTTTTCTCCAGAAGTCTAGCAAAGCTAACTTTCCCAAATTCTGTTCACCTTCTGAACTTCTTTATTGCTTATTTTGCGATTAGATTTATATAGTTCTGAGAGGGGAAAGTTGAGGTCCCCCACCGGTATAATTTTATTGTCTTTTTTATCTTGTAATTTATTTAATTTCTTCAAAAATTTGGATGCTATACCATTTAATGCATATATGTTTAGTATTGATATTATTTCATTGTCTATGGTGCCTTTTAGCAAGATGTAATTTCTTTCTTTGTGTCTTTTAATTAGAGCTATTCTTGCTTTTGCTTTATCTGAGATCATGATTGCTACTCCTGCCTCTTTTTATTTCAGCTGAAGCATTATCAGTTCTGTTCTAGCCCCTTACCTTTACTCTGTGTGTATCTCTCTGCTTCAAATGTATTTCTTATAAACAACATAATATAGGATTCTGGTTTTTGTTCCACTCCCCTATTCACTTCTATAATTAATCCCATTCACATTCACAGTTATGATAACTGTGTATTTCTTTCCATCCTATTTTTCTTCAATTTATCTTTCTTTCTCCCTCTCCTTTCTCCCTGTCCCTCCTCATTAGTGCTCAGCTTCTGACCACTGCCCCTCCTAGTTTGCCCTCTCTTTTATCAGTTTCCCCACCCTTCTCTTATCCCCTTCCCTCCTACTTCCCTATAGAATAAAAGATTTCTATACTTAACTGAGTATGTATGTCATTCCCTCTTTGAGTCAGGTTAGATAGAAGTAAGGTTCAAGTGCTGCCTGCCACTGCCCCCCATCTTTCCACTTTAATAGCTCTTTCATGTGAGATAATTTACCTCATTCTATCTCTGCTTCCTCCCTTTTACCCCTGTTTCCTTCTCTCTCCCTCCACCTTGATTATGTGTTTTTGATATCCCATCGCACTCAGTTCATACCCATGTCATATGTCTATGTATACTCCTTTTAACTGCCCTAATAGTGATAAAATTCTTAAGAGTTAGAAGTGTTATCTTCCCATATAGGAATATAAATAATTTAACCTTATCAAATACCTTGTGTTTTCTCATTCCTGTTTACCTTTTTATTCTTCTCTTGAGTCTTGTATTTGAAAATCAGATTTTCTGTTCAGCTCTTGTCTTTTCATCAGAAATGTTTTAAAGTCCTCTATTTCATTGAATCTCCATTTTTCCCCCTGAAGAATTATATTCCATTTCACTGGATAAGTGATTCTTGGTTGTAATCCTAGCTCTTTTGCTTTCCAGAATATCATGTACTAAACCCTCTGACCCTTTAATGTAGAAACTTCTAAATCCTATGTAGGCCTCACTGTGACCTTGAAGAGAGCAATTTTGGGAGAGTGGTAAATAAATAAGCCAGATTTCATGGGGTTTAGCCAGAAAAGTGATGAGGAAATAGATGTTTTAAGTGTTTCTTTCTAGAAGTTTTCTGGTGAAGGGTAACTGGAAGGGACTTTGGAGGTCATCAAATCCATATGAACATACTGAAGCCTAGACTAGTTAGGTAGCTTATCCAGGGTCTGTCTCTACCCAGGAAGAATAGAGAGAAAACGATAATCCAAGGGATTGATATTCAGAGGTCAAGGGAACTTTTTTTTAAATTTAGGAGCCTTTAGCATATTTGCGAGCTGAAGGCAAGGAGTCAGTAGATGCATGACAACAGGAAATTAATCAGTGTGAATTTATTAAGTATGATGCACTGGAAATAAAAGATAAAAAGCAAAACATTCCCTGCTCTCAGGAAGCTACCATTCTAATGGAGAAGAAGACATGTATGTATAGATGCATACAAATCAGGCACAAAATAAATATAAAAGGAAAACTTTGGAGTAAAGGAAAGCAGTACCAGCTTGGAGACCCAGGAAGGGCATATGCAGAAAGTGCCACTTAAGGCTGTGTCTTGAAGGAAACTTTCAAGTTTCCAAGAGGTAGACGTTGACATATAGATGGCACAGGTAATACAAAGCATAAGATGATTGATAGGGAGTAGTGTCACAGAAGAAATAAAAGGATAGAGCCACACAGTTCCTCCTGTCATCCACATCTCATAGATGTGGTAAGACATTTGCACAAATAAATGGAATATTATGTATATGAAAATGGTATAAAGTATCATGACAGATTTTTCCATGAAATCTTCCCTAAATCTCCTGTCTACCTCTCAAAGTCAGAAGTAATTGGCATTTGAAGAAGCAGAATTTCTACTGGCCAAGACTGATAGGTAAGGGGAGAGGTTAGGGAATGAAAAGGACACCCCAAATACATAGGTAAGCAAAGACAGGATGGGTGACTTGAAGAACAGTGAACAACCCAGAATTTCTGTGTATACAAAATGAAGTAATAGAGAGAATTCTGAAAAAAATAAGCTAAAGCTAGATTGTGGAGGGTCTTGAATGCCAGATTAAAGATTTTGGACTTGATTAAATATTATGTTATTAATCATCAGTCTTTGAATAGGAGAGTGACACACAAGTAGTTTAGGACAGATTGAAGTGGAGAGAGAAAGAAGACAGATAAACCAGAAAACTACTAAAATCATCCAGGTCATGTTATAAGGAACTTCACTGGGATGATAGTAATGGGAATGGAAGGGCACAATTGCTAGAGATACTATAAAGTAGAAAAAGTAAGGTTTTAATTCAGGCATATGAATGCTCCTACAAAGAAGGCAAAACACGACAATTCTGGGAGAATTTAAAAAGGGGAGGCATTGCTCTCTAGCTTTTGTTTTTGATATAGTGCTGAGAAGCCAGTGTAGATTCAGCAGTCCCCCATTTGAGGGTCTAGTTGATCAACAAATATATACTAAATACCTACAAAACACTACTGTATGTGCTAGCACACAGTATAAAATTTCTGTATGAAAGAAGGTTACATTTTAGTGGGAGGAACAAGATTTAGGAAATAAAAATTCATGTGAGAGAAAAATCATTCAGTGGAGATCCAGATCTTAATGAGAGCTAATAGATGGAAGGAATGTGATTGAAAAATGTCCAAGATCAAGGGTAGTGTGCTAACTCTGAAACAAGAATTTCAGGTGGCACAGTAGAAAGTGTAGGCTGAGATAGACCTTGACATATGGGTGGAGTAGGATTGAGAAGGATGAGGTTGAGAAAACAGGAGATAGGGTTTGGGGATAGTTTCCTTCTATTTGGCTGATAGTTGATTAATATAGGGATAGAAAGAAAAGCAGGTGGTTAGAAATTGTTAGCAATACAGGTAGTAATGGGTAGCAGAAGAAAAATAAAACATAATTTGCAGTCTCTTTAGATTGGCAAAAGCCTGGGTTATAGGACATTAATTACACTCACTTGTTCCTACTGTGAGGTGAGTGGAAATGATCTGCGGTGAAGCTGGGTTCCACTACCCCAGGGGGTTGGATCAGCTCCTTCCTGCTGCTGCTCTTCCCCTAGTGGCTAAGAAAGAGGCAGGGATGGAAAGTACTGCTGATGTAGCTGTATCTCCCCTCCTTCCAAGCTGACAGAGGGTGCTAGACCAGGCCAGGATAAAAATATACTTTTGTCAGTAAGTATTGTTCTTAAGTCCTCAACACAGATTACATCACTTGGTTGTAAAGCCAATCAGCAGTAGATTTCTGAGAGAATGCTACGGTGAAGAGCTTTTAAGATTCAGATTACACAGTATTAGTGAACACTCTGTCTATTCCATTGCAAATCTTTATTCAGTACAATGTTCACAGTTTCAACAGTTCACAATATTATATACAATCTTCAGAACAAGGAAAGTCTCTATATTATATCTTATTTCAGAAAGACACAATATTTAGAACAAGGAACAAAAGAAGAA
>JAQQSW010024576.1:0-10060 GCA_028646575.1 Pseudocheirus occidentalis | reverse complement strand
CTAAAGACTTGGGCAGAGCCACATCTCAAGGCCCATGACCTCAGGCAAATGTCTTCCCTGGGAAGGTTTACTTTCCCAGATCCAAAGAATCAAGGAGAGCTCAAAAAGGGGGGAGGGGTCCCAGAGCCTACACCTCATCAACTCCTTCTCTATGTTTAAATATTAGCATTGTTGTTCAATTCAATTCAGTAAACATTTATTAAGCATTTACTACTCTGTGACAATTCCTGTGCTAAGCATTTGTGATACAAATTAAAAGAAAAAGAAAAACATTCCTTACTCTTAAAGAGCTTACAATGAAATGAAGGAAGAAAACACATGAAAGGAAACTGGAAAGGGATAGGACTACAGAGCTGCAGAAGATTAGTGGACTGAACTGGATATCCAATTTCTGTCCTTTATGTAAGAAAGATTTGTGGAGTTTTTTTTATTCGTTTGTTTTGTTTTTTCTACTGCAAAACCACTGTGGGAAACCCCCTTGAACTCTCCTTGAATCTTCTTACTTGATCTGGCATTCACCTGAGTTTGTGATCCCCACAACTAGCTTTTCATTATCACTTTGCCCCCAATTCTCTGTTACCCTGAATCTAGCACTGGCTTTCGTCCTCTGTTACCTCCAGATTGCCTTTGGCTAGTTCACACCCTTAATCCTATCTAGACCTCATTCTCCTTTGGCCACATGATCCAGGTCCCCAGTTTCTATGCCCTTCTCTGTTACCTCACAGTCACCCCAACTTATTGGCCATTCCCACAATATCCTCCCTAGAGCCCTGCTCCAATCACCCCAGACTACTTGGTCAACCCTAGATCCTTCCCAAAGTCTTTCTTGTATATAAGATCCATCTCAGTCTCTACTGAGGTGCTCGGGTTCAATCTGGCCTGCTTGTTAAAACAAAGGGGCATAAATGCTTGGATTCCTTAAGAATCTATCCAATGCTGAGATTCCTTAAGAGTATGGCCAAAGCAATGGATTTTTTTAATAAACCTTTCTTTTCTTTGGATGAAAGAAGTCTTGGGTCAAAATCATTCAGGCAGGACCTACATGTCACTATTTTGCGATACCAGCACCCCTGAGCCTGGATATGAGCACACTTATCATTTAAATTAGGTGGCTATTCAAGAAAATTTAATTAATTTCAATGCAATGAACATTTATTAAGCATTTACTATGTGCCAGATACAATGCTAAGGGTTAAGAATGCAAAAAAAAGCAAAAACAAAAACAAAAACATACCCTCTGCCCTAAAGGAACTTATATCTAATAGGCTAAATACAATACATAAAATGAAGCTGGAAAGGGAGGGAAGCAGAGGGGCAGACAATGCTATCTTGTTTCTTGGAGTTCAAACCAAGCTGAGCTGTACATACCTAATGAAGTAAGCTGCAAAGTTCAGGTACTGCCTCCTATTTGTGGTAGAGCTGAAAGATCCACCCTCCAGAGGACAGAAGAAGCCAAAGTAGCCCCACAGGTCTCTCTCTCCATTTAAACAATCATTTCTTAGGGGTTGAAGGAAGGAAATAACTATCAAGCACCTGCTATGTGCCAGGCACCATTCTAAGTGCTTTACAAATATCATGTCCTTTATTTATTAAGCAAGTGACATAGAGGACAGAGAGGCAGCTTTGGAGCCAGGAAGAAAAGAGATAGACTCAAATCATATCTCTGACACATATTGTCTATTGACAGTGAACAAAATCACTTGATCCCTCCCATTCTCTGGGAAATACTCTGAGTCTGTACAAATTTCAGGAAGCATGGCATTATGCATTGGTAGAAAGAGTTTGTTTACCATAAATTCTCTTTACTAATGAAATTACAGATCTAGTCCCTATTTTAGTACATACATACACATAACATTTATATCTCATCTACTTCATTAATATATTTTTGTTTTTATTTCCACAGGTCCCTTTTTCTCTCCCTTACCCATCTCCAATTTGTTACAAGCCATCCCTTGTGACAAAGATTTTAAAAAGTGGAAAATAAAAACAATTCAGGAAAGCTAGGAAACAATCATCTCCGAGGGTATATAGTGATATTCCACCTCCAGATATTATGACCCAGGTAGAAATTAGCGAGTTCTAACAGAGTGACCACAGAATCCAATTAAAATTTAAGGAGCCTTTAATAAATTGAATTACAGCCGGGCTGTCTCATGACCCAATCAGAGGAAAAATTGAGAGCAGCCCTGAGTTCCAGAAATACAAAATCTTTTAGACGCTATACCTTGATGGTCAATTGATTACAGATCGATTACAGAGAAAAACCAGACGCAGGGATTTGTTGTTTGTAGTCAGGGGGAGTGTTTATGAGGAAGCCATTCCAAAAAAAAACCAAACCCTGTTACTTGAGTGCATTCTTTTGCTGAGTCCTGATTAATATCCACTTTGGGTTCATTCCCAGGTTATTGTCTTTTCTTCTGGGACTGCTAGTCCCTGGTTAAGCTAATTTATCCAGAGTTTATTAGATTTCTAATTTTTACAAAATATCTGACTATTTTCATATCTAATCCTTTCACAGAAACCTCACCTACAAACTGACGAGGTGCAGGCTCTGGGAACCCTCTTCAGCTCTTCTTGAATCTTTGAGGTACTGACTCTGGGAAAACCCTAGAACTCTGACTGAATCTTTATACTTCATCAGGCATTTACAGAGGCCATACACTGTGGCTCTGCCCAGACCTCTCTGTTACTAGCCTAGCCTTCCATTGTCCATCTACTTCCCATCCTTGAGTCTGTGAAAATATCAATCCACCCTTGAACTGGCCTAGCCCACCATTGTCTGGTGGCTCCAGGTTGCCTTTAACAACTTCCCACCCTTAATCCCTCATTGACCTCATTAACTCCTCCTGAAGACCTTCCCCAAACTCCTCCTCCAGACCAGTCCTAGATTCCTCCCACAACCTTTCTATATCTAAGATCCCTTCTTACCTCCGTGTGTGAAAGCATCATAGAATAACCTAGCACAGACTTGCTCTGGCCCACTTGCCCAGTGCAAGCATCACAGATACCTAGATTCCTTAAGAGTCTATCCAATATGCTGAACTTTAAATGAACTTTTAATAAACTGTTCTTTTCTTTGGCTGAGAAGACTTGAGCCAAATTCATTTGGCAGGACCTGGCATGTTGGTATTTTGTGGTCTCCAGAGCAACCCTAACCCTAACCACATCACAACAAGAGATGGAAGACTCATCTCCCTAAGACCTTTATGAGAGGAGGTTTGCTAATTATAATTATGTACTATTTAATATAATTAGTTTTGTTTGGCCTATTTACACTTTTACAATGATAATGTATCATGTTTTCCTGGTTCTACTTCCTTTATAGAAATTCTTGTAAATTTCTTATAAGTTATATATGTCTCTCTGAATTCTTGATATTCATTATTTATTTTGATGGGGTGCTTGGGTGCCTGTGCTTGAACCATAGTTTGTAAAATTACATTTCTTCCTAGCCTCAAAATCCCTAGTCTCAAAACACTGTCTAAAGCAGTTTCTCTCTAGCTCAAGTGAAGACATTACCCAAAGAGGGTTAGGGTTGCCTGAGACCCCAAAATACTAACATGTCAGGTCCTGCAGAAAGAATTCCACTCAAGTCTTCTCAGCCAAAGAAAAGTAAAGTTTATTGAAAGTTCACCATATGGGGTAGACTCTCAAGGAGTCAGTCTATGCTGCATCATTCTATGGCATTCTCACACAGCAAGTCTGTGCTAGGGCATTCTGTGGTGCTCTCACACCACTTGAAGGGAAGATGGGATTCTTATATACAGAGGAATCCAGGAGTGGTCTAGAGGAGGAGTTTGGGGAGGGTCTTCAGGAGGAGTTAATGAGGTCAGTGCAAAAGTGGATTGATATTTTAATAAGCTAAAGTATGGGAAACCTGGGAAGCCCATGGACAATGGAGGGCCAGGCTGGTGACAGAGGTTTGGGCCCAGCCACAGTGAAATATTTATGGCCTCTGCAAATGCCTCATCAAGTGGGAAGATTCAATCAGACTTCAGGGGGTTTCCAAAATTCCAAAATTCCAAAATTCAAGGACAGCTTAAGGGGGGGGGGGGCGGTCCCAGAGCCTGCGCATCATCACAAGTACAACATACTCTAGCAAAATACTTCTCTCTCTTCCTGATACAGTGGCCAGCTGCACTTACAGAATTTAGTAGTTGGGCCCAACTGTGTACTGGCTGAAGCAGCTTTTTACAGGGTCATACTTAGCTTACGTATGCTAGATTCAGTCATATGTATAATCTCTATCTCATTATATACATCCTGAATCCCTCCTTAGCTCAGGATATACATATATTACCAACATCCATCTTGTCAAACACAAAACTGATGGGTGGGAGCTCGGTCAACCCTCACAGATGTCTTAGTGATGTTTTAAGTCTAAAACCATACCTTCCTACAGCTACCCCTTGGGCTATTTCCTGATGAATTCTGGGCAATACACCTGCATAGTAGATATTAAAAGAGCATGTTCTTTTAAGAACTGATCACTCCTTAACTCCTCCCTAATCCCACCCTGACTCACTTAATTAGCATATTTGGCACAGGTTTTACTAAAGTTATCCTATATAAATATATTATACCCCCTCTAAGGTTACAGATTCCCTAAGAACTCTTGCCTGCTGTAGAGCTTAACAATAAATCTTTGCCACCTTGACTCAGAGAATGCTTGGGTCTGTGAATTCATTCCATTCTGCTTTCCAGGGACACTGGTTATTGGGGATTTTGCACTCCCTGGACTCCCTGACCCCTTGACCCTGTATCATTTCTAGTGTGATAATATCTCATTTCATTAATTACCACAACTTGATTAGCCATTCTCCAATATTGGGTAGTTAGGTGGTGTAGTGGATAGAGTGCCAGACCTAGAGTCAAGAAGATCTGAATTCAAATATGGCCTCAGACATTTATAAGCTGTGTGACTCTTGGAAACTCACAACCCTGTTAGCCTTAGTTTCTACATCTTTAAAATGAACTGTAGAAGAAAATGGCAAACTACTCCAATATCTGTGCCAAAAAAACTCCAAATGGGTCACAAAGAGTTGGATATGACTGAAATAATTGAAAAACAACAAAACTCTCCAAGAGCTGGGTGCTTAAAATCCAAATAAAGTGATAAGATATTGATGGAGTTCATATAAATATGCAAACAAGTTCTTTCAGTTTTCAACATTGAACCACACAAGTAACTTTTGCTATGTGTAGTTCTTACTGTTGTGTTTGATTGTTTAGGTTTGTCTTGAGTTTAGGAAAACTTAATTGGAGAAGTAAGAAATTATCCAATGGCTATCAATGTTGATTGCCAATTTGAATAATTTTAATCACATTTTCTTTTCCCTATATCCCCCCAAAGAGACAAAAAAAAATTAATTATGAGATCAGGATAGGTTATAATTATGTACAATTTATTGGCATTATTAATGATTTAAAATCATTGTGCTAATAGTGTTGTGTCTTTAGTAGGATCTATAATAGAATAAGAACTTCTATCTATCCCTGTTCCCTACCTATAACTACTTTCTAAGATACTAGAGAAATCTATTGGAATATTACACACTTTCTTTAAACTAAAGAGTTTTATTATCCATCACAAAGAACTGAGTTAGTGTAAAGCAGTGACATCCAGAGGCCAATTAGATAAAATACAGACATATTGCTGGAATCCAAAGGATAAACTCAAGATCTATTTTTCCTACTGATCTGTGACAAATTCCCCAAAGAAAAATCAGCTATTAAGTTGTTTTTGTTCACCAGTACATTTCACGTATGTCACATTTTGCATTCCTGACCTTCTTTCCAACAAGCTTTTACCTTATTCGTTCTTTCTCTTGTATCACATAGTCAAAACTTCAGCATATGCCTCCTCCTCCAAAATTTTAGCATAATAAATCATTTGTTTTGATATTTAATTTCAATTTTATTATATTGTGGGGAAAGGATCTAGATACTTTTTTTTCTTCTACTCACTGATCAAAATGAACTTCACAGAACATTTATTTGCTTTGCCAGATGGCCAGTCCCATCCATCTATGAAAGGCATGGACTCCTTTATCTGTGGCAGTTTTGCTGAGTAGTTTTGAACTTGCCCAATTCCATCTGTTCCTCTTCTCAACCCATCCTTACCCTCAAGTCAAGACAACAAATATAAGATATAAGAGAGAGCTGAATGTGTTAGGCTTGAACAAATGTTATACCTACTGTTTTTTTTTTACCAGATCCAATTATAATTTCCACATATTTTTATTAAACTATAGGAGGCCTGGATGAAATAATTAAGTCCTTTTGCTGTTGTTTACCTCAATATTTTCTGCATTTTACTTTTGTGACTATAACTATATTTTAAACACTACTACATATTCAGGAGATGAAGAATATTTTCATATACATACAATTAACACTATTTTGGGGACCTGGCCTAAATCTTTTAGGGAAAATCAATTAGATTCTCTAGCATTAGGTACCATCTAGAAATTTAGTATTAGGTAGTTCAATTGTGTAGTGGATAGAGAAATAGGCCTGCAGTCAGGAAGACTCTCCTTCTTGAGTTCAAATCTAGCCTTGGATACTTACTAGCTGTGTGATCCTGGACAAATCAGTTAACCCTGTTTGACTTAGTTTCCTCATCTAAAAAATTATCTGGAGAAGGAAATGGCAAACTGATGAGGTGTAGGCACTGGTAGCCCCTTGAGCTCTCCTTGAATCTTTGAAGTACAGGCTCTGGGAAACCTATTGAAGTTTGATTGAATCTTCCCACTTGTTGAGGCATTTGCAAGAGGCCATAAGTATTTCATTGTGGCTGGGCTCAAATCTCTGTTACTAGCCTGGCCCTCCATTCTCCATCTGCTTCCCAGGCTTGAATCTATCAAAATATCAATCCACTCTTGCATTGACCTCATTAACTCCTCCTGAAGACACTCCCCAAACTCCTCCTCTAGACCACCCCTAGATTCTTCTGTATATAAGAATCCCATCTCCCTTCCATGTGGTGTGAGAGCACCACAGAATGCTCTAGCACAGACTTGCTGTGTGAGAGCTCCATAGAATGAACTAGCATAAACTGGCTCCTTGAGAATCTATCCCATGTGGTGAACTTTTAATGAACTTTCAACAAACTTTACTTTTCTTTGGCTGAGAAGACTTGAGTGGAATTCTTTCAGCAGGATCTGGCATGTTGGTGTTTTGGGGTCTCAGGCAACCCTAACACCCTTGTGTTCTTCATTTTTATGGTTCCCTGATACCAGAAAACACACCGCTAATCTCAAGCTCTTCTCCAGCTGGGACTGGAAGGTATCTAAGCCTCTCTCTTCCCCTATTGCATTGCCTCCTTGTTCTCCAAGTACCTTGGAGGTGTGTGCAGTTTTGGTTTGGTTTTTTTGCATGTTTTTTGTGTTTTGTTCTGTTTTTGTGGACCTGACCTCTCAGGTCCTATTAGATCAGACAGCTAGGTACTCAGACTGACCTCAGGTTCTCAGTCCTGTTTGGTTATGTTGGAGAAAATGGACATGTGCACAGCTTCTAAAGAAGGGAGGACAGGGACAAGTGCCTCATCAAGTGGGAAGGTTCAATCAGACTTCAAGGGGTTTCCTAGAGTCTGTACCTCAAAGATTCAAGGAGATCTCAAGGGGGTTCCCAGAGCCTACACCTCATCAAAACCACTCCAGTATGTTTACCAAGAAAACCCCAAATGGGGTTGTAAGGACTTAAATATGACTGAAAAAACACTAAATAACAAAAAAAAAAATTAAGTTTAAAATTAAGGGATCAGGTTTTAGAATTAAGGTTAGCTAGATAGATAATTAGAGTTAAATTAGAATCAGATAAGGGGCTAGATATAGCCTGTTTAATGGGTTGCATAGTCATTCTAAGGTGGCTTTTAGGTATTAAAGAATCTTAAGAGTTTCATCTTGGAAGGAACCTCAGAGGCCATCTAGTTCAATCTATCACCCCATTCCTACACCAAATTCTGATGGTATACCTGACAATGGGTCACCTAGCCTTGTTTTCAGTCCTCAATGAGGGGAAACCCACTACTTCCTGAGATGTTCCATTTCATATTGAGATAACACTAATAATTAGAAAGTTATTTTACTTACATTAAATTCAAATTTCCCTCTTGGAGCTTCTGTCTATTACTTTTATTCTTTCCTCACAGGGCAAGCTTCTTCATCATGGCAGTGCTAAAAATATTTGAAAATAAATATGTCACATTGACTCTTCCCAAGATTAAATATTCAGAGATTTTCCAACTCATCATAATATTGCGTGAATTAGAGTTCCTTCACAGTCCTAATTGTCATTCTCTGGATTCTCCATTGTCCATTCTCTGGATGAACACAATAACCCAGATATAGTCTGACCAGGGCAGAATGCAACTGGACTAATAGGCTTTTTATTGCCAAAAGTTATATCCCTCTTAGTATAGTCCAAGATCGTGTTAGCTTTTTTGACTGCCATTTTATCAGAATGTAAATTGTTACTTCGTTGACAAATATAGTAATCAAAAGAGAGATAGGTATCTGAGGCCTCCATGAAATAACATTTTTGAATAATAAATTCTTTCATTAGGTTGGCTAATATTAAGTTAATTTTTGTTAATCTCTGTCATGAACAGAATCTCCATACTTAAAATACCTGAACTAGATGACAGGAATTATAATTAATTTCTAGTCACAAGAAATGAAGCATTAATTTCCTAATTTTAAATGTTGCATTGAAATGTCTCCTTGAATTATTCTCAGTTCATTTTTATAATGTGTAATTTCATCTCCAAATTAAGTACTAAATTTGTATAATCATGAGAGCAATATTCTTAAAATATCGACTTGGATTATTGTACTTTTAGGTCAGTAGTATGCATTTAAGGAATTTTCAATTAAATATTTCAGATCCTTGAGGTTATAATAACAAAAGAATACAAGATTACTGTCTAATGATAGCTTGCAATGACCCTTACAATTGGTTAAATAATGCTTTACATTCATTTTTTTTATTCTGACAATTTTTTAAAATTAATTATATTATTTTCTTGTTTACGTCATTCATTTCCACGAGATTTTGAGTTACACATTTTCTCCCCATCTTTCTCCCACCCACAACCCCAAAACAGCTATCCCACTGTAAAGCCCCTTCCCCAGTCTGCTCTCCCATATGTCCACCTCCATCACCCCTCTAACTTTCTGGTAGGGCAGAACAGGTCTCCCTACCCCAGTGCCTGTATATCTTAATTCCCAGTTGCATGTAGTTAATAATAATAATTTTACATAAGTATAAAGTACATATAAATATGTACATGTATATGTATATGTGTGTGTGTGTGTGTATATAATTTATTTATTTATTTATAACATTTGATTGTAGAATTTTAAATTCTAGATTCTTTCAGTTCCTCCCTCATCACCCATCCCCACTGGAAGGACAAACAATTCAATACAGGCTCTGCAGGACATCTCCACAATGGACATATTGTGAGAGACTGATTTTATGTCCCTCCTTCCTATCTCACCCCCTCCCCTTGTTCTATTCTCTACCCTGTCCCTCTCCCTTTACTGAAGTGTGTGCTTCCAACAACCTTACCCTGACCCTGCCCTCCCCTCTGTCACCCTGCCTCTCATCCCCATCCCCCCTACTCTCCTGTGTGGCAAGATACTTAGTTTAGAGTTTATGTCATTCCTTCCCTAAGCCAAATTCAATGAGAATAAATGAAAGTAAAGTTGTAACAGTTATCCCTTGCCTCTTCTATATGGGATGATTAATCCCATTTTGTCTCTCCCTGCCTCTTCTCATTCTAGTCCTCTCCCACTTCAGAATTTCACCTTTTAAAGTATAATCCCTTCCTATTCAATTGATCCTGTACCTTCTATGTATGTATACACACACACACACACACACACATATACATACTCATATATTCATATTCATATATACCCTTCTATATAGACATATATATATACATATATATATACACATATTTGTATTCCCTTCACCTATACTCATACTAAGAAAAGTTTCATAAGTTACTATTATCATTTTTCCATATTGGCATGTAAATAGTTCAACT
>JAQQSW010024575.1:0-10061 GCA_028646575.1 Pseudocheirus occidentalis | reverse complement strand
GGGGTAGGGACAAAAAGGGGAGAAAATTTGTAACTCAAACCCTTGTGGAAATGAATGATATAACCAAGAAAATAAATTAAGATTTAAAAAAAAAAGAGTAGGGATTGTTTCATTCTTAGAACTTGTTTCGCCAGTACTAAGCACAGTGACTGGCACGGAATGAGAACTTAATAAATACACATTTATTGGTTGACTTTTGTCTCTATCTTTGACTTCCCTCCAGTATGTGGACTCTCATGTTCAGTCGGATCCACTTTCAAGTTCTATACAGCAGTGGTGACAAACTGAAATATGAAAAACAGAACCTTCAACCATACATAAGGATCCCTCCTGGGCACATAGTGACTTAGAAAACCACATGTCAACATTATCTATTTTCTATTGAATTTTAATTTATTTGGTTAAATATTTCCCACCTACGTTTTAATCTAGTTCCACGGACACTCAGAAATGTTGCAACCAAATGTGACTTTTACTATCTCTGCAATAATGTACCAACTAGTATCCTGAATCTTAACTTTGTGGCTTTTCAAAATACTGTTTAATCTGTGTTCTTCATTTACTGCAACATTTTTTGAAGAATTTCCAAAGTGAAGGTTAAAGCAAAAAGGATTTTCTATTTGACACTCAATTAACCAGAAAGTTAAATTATCCAAAACAGCTGGCCACTTGATTATCCTGGTAAACTGAGGTTTTATTGCACATGATCCTCTAAATTCCCAAATAATAAAGATGTGCCTATGTGTATGTAGGGAAGGAGAGAGAGAGGAGGACCCATTTCAACAAAATGATTCTTTATAAAAATTCACAAAACAAGTCTTTTAAACAACCAACTTCCTAACGAACTTCAAAAATATTTTAGTAAAATGTGATTAACACAACACTGCTTGGGAATAGAGGCATTGCTCAAGGTAGTATGGTATTTGGAGGTGGGAGGTCAAGATTTGGGTCCAAATCTGACATTTATTTACCTGTGAAATCATAAGCAAGTGATTTAATTTCTCTGAGCCTCCATTTCACAATCTGTA
This sequence comes from Pseudocheirus occidentalis, assembly GCA_028646575.1. Taxonomy (NCBI): domain Eukaryota; kingdom Metazoa; phylum Chordata; class Mammalia; order Diprotodontia; family Pseudocheiridae; genus Pseudocheirus; species Pseudocheirus occidentalis. The sequence continues at coordinate 9,033 of JAQQSW010024575.1, read as the reverse complement.
TAACTGGTACAATACTACCTACAGTATTTATCTCAGAGGATTCTTTTAAGTATCAAATGATACAATGTCTGTAAAGTGCCTTGTAAAACTTCAAATCATATTCAAATGTCAGGAATTATTACATCCAAGCATAACTTACTTCTCAACCACTTTTCTCCTTGACTATACAAATGAAATTATTTTCTTGGGGTGGGGACAGGGAGGAGGAATCAGATAGATGCTCCCAAATATGTTAAGGTAAGAAAATGCTGATATCTAGAGGATCTAGGTAAGGCACCCAATAGGGCCAGGCCCTCAAGCTCTGCCTTGGTAAAGGTGAGGAGGAAGGGCATTCTAGGTACACAGACCAGGCTGTGTGAAGTCACTGAGGTAAGGGATGGAATCTCAAGTTTGGGAAGTCTATTCTTGTCCCTATGCTGATGGATACTTTTTATCAAGGAAGTATATGATACAAGTCTTGGAGAGATAGCTTCTCCTGCATAACAAAGTCCAGGGCCAAAAAGGCTGGACTGGGTTGAAGCTCTAGGCTAAATCTAAGGAGATGAAATTCATCTGGGAGAAGTGGAAAACATTTCACTTCATGTTGAAAATCCACCTTAGGGTGAGTGGTGCATGGGACATGGGAGCCCCCCAAAGCCCTGGTTCCTCTGGACTGCCTTGAGAGAGGTTGAACATGCTGAATAGGGTGAGCAAAATACCTGCTGATCAGGCTGTGGCTGGAGTTTGTGTTTAGCTCTGGACCTTTCAAGAGAGAGCAAAGGAGGATAACCAGGATGGGCAGGAAACCACAGAACAGGACATATGAGTGTCCATTGAAGCAACTGGCAGTTTTTGGACTTGAGAAGGGAAAGTCTGTCATGTGGAAAAGAGATTACCTTTGTTCACTTTGACCTGGAGGGCAGCTGTAGGAACCCTAAGGGGAAGTGGGAAACATATTTAGGCAAAAACTTCCTAACAATTAGAAGTAAGTAATTTACTAAATAAAAATGGAATGGGTTGCTTGAGGATATAAGCTCAGAGGGCCCTTCCAACTCTTAGATTTTGTTTCTGTGATTTCATGAATTTGTATCTGAGCCCTCTACTAGACCAAAGGAGACAACAGGCACAGCATTTTGAAAACATTTACACATTATATTAATGCTACCTATTCCTACTATTAATAGTAGGCCGTGAGCTCAGTGAAGGCTGGAAGGTGTCTTATCGAATGTCCATGAATTCTAAGAGGGCATCTTGCATACAGAGACAAAGAACTTGCCATCTATCCAAACAGACCGCCCTTCAGAGGAAAGTTTTCCTTCCAGTAAGCCAAAATCTGCCTGGACAGCTTGTACATGGTGCTCCAAGTTCTGTCCTCTAAAGAAAAAAGAGGGACAGCTAGGTAGTGTAGTAGGTAGAGCACTGGCCCTAGAGTCAGGAGGACCTGCGTTCATATCTGGCCTCAGACACTTAACAGCTGCATAACCCTGGGCAAGTCACTTAACCCCTATTGCCTCAAAAAAAGATACTTATATTCCCCATAAGAACCCTCTAGATACTCATTCCTAAAAGTATGACAGTAATGGACTTGTATATTTGAAGATAGCTGTCATATTTCTTCTGCGTCTTGTCTTCTCCTCAAACATCCCTGGTCCCTAAGCTGTAATGGTAATGGAATTTGGAGATGCCCCTGTATTGGCTTGATTTTGGGGTTGAGTGTTAAAACTCAAACCTTGCGAATACCATTTGTGGGATGGACTTGTTGACATGAAGAGAGAGGGATGAACTGGGAGGAGCCGTGAATTGGGAAAGAGGCCCAAGGAGCCGTGAATTGGGAAAGAGGCCAGAAGGACTTTGGGAGAGCAGTATCCAGTATTGTGGAGCCTGAGTTGCTGAGAAAGAGACTGCTGAGAGCCCATTGGAGCTACCCAGGACTTTTGAGAACTGCCACCCAGAGCTGCCAAGAACTGAGGAGGGATGTCTGTGATGCCAGTATTTTATCTGTCTGTTTTGATATTGTTTTGCCAGATTCACCTGATGGTGAAGGACAATGCTGCTGTGGTAGAGGTCCTGGAACTTGGCTATTGGTTAAGAAGCCCTGAAAGAGAATTTTCTTGTGGTACCTTCACAGAAATCTTGGAAGATGGCCTTGCTGATGTTTTCAGGGTTTCTGGGACTGTTCTACAGGCAGATAGTGACTTGTTGAGGACACTGGCTATGGCTTCGTTGAGCCTTGTCTCCCCAGGAACTGATATTGCTGAGGGATTTCCTAGGGGCAAGATGAAATAAGGGCCTTTCCTTGGGTTTTCAATGCTGAAATGATATCTTGACCTTGGTATTACTTAAAGGTGGATGGTCTTTTGTGCTCTCCTTCTCCCTTTTGAGAAAGTGCTTGGTGTTAATGGATGGTATTGTAATTACTTTGTGTCCAAGGGTGGGAAACCTTTGGCCTTTTTGTGCTCTGTGATTGACCAAATGAATGTACTTTGTTTATGATTAGAAACTCATCTCCATTTGAGAAGAGACTTTAACTGACTAAATGAATGTACTGTCTAGGAGTGGAGTAGTACCTGGATTGAATTGAGAACTTACTTGCTATATGAATGAGTTACACTGTATTTTGACTTCCTCTGTTCTGTGAATGTTTTGCTGAATAAATGGGATTTGCTATGCTGGTAATCTGAACCTTGGAAGTTGCCTTTGCTTGGCATTACATAAGCCAACCCTCATTTTGCCCAGTGTTGAGTCCTTTTATCATCTTGGTAACTCTCCTCTGGCCACACTCTGCTTTTTAAAAAGCCTTCCTAAGCTGCAGCAAGCATGAAATACTGCCTTCCCCTGCCCCTATCTTAGGTATAGGAATTCAGCTTTTTATAGCACAGATGGAAGACCACATTGATCTCTATTAAATTTCTCTTATTTGATTGGAGAAGGCATGTAGTGGATAGAGAGATGGTCTAAAAGTCAGAAAGCCGTGAATTCAAATGTTGCCTCTGATGCATATTGACTATGTGTCTTTGGGCACATCACTTCCCCTGTCAGTGTTTTAGGTCATAGGTGTCAAACTTGGCCTGACCGAGATTAAAATGTAATTGATAAATGGTTAACAAAATAAATAAAATTACAGTATGATATAGATAATGTTAATTTGTGGTTTTCTCAATCAATATACTGCTAACAGGGATTCACTTCCTTTTTAGTGTGTCAGTAAGACTATACTTTGCAGGGAAGGTGCTGCCTCATGTTGGCAGAAGGAGAGTCCTCACCCCAGAGTTCCCTCTTTGAGTGAAATAGTAAGTCCATTCTCCAACTTCATTTCTATTACTTGATTAAACCTGTTGGATCTTGACTCAGTTGAAATTTACTAAGTACCTACTGTATCATACCTGCTAAAGACAGTCTTTGCCCTCAAGAAGCTCAGATTGTAATTGAGAGAGACACCTTAAGGGGAAGGACCTCCAGAAAAAAAGAGTTTTGATTTGGAGAGTCACAGAGGTAGAAAGTAAAACTATTAGGCAGTTGAAGGTCATATCCATTCTAGAAATAATGTAAACATTGCCCCAAGAGCAAGGAGTGGAAAGCAAAGGCTTGGCAATAGAGCTTATGCATGGGGCAACAGGTCAGATGGCAAGATATACAGGCCAGGGAGCTATGAAACATAGGCAGGAGAGACAGGATGGCTCACTCAGCCAGCAAGTCAGGCCAGCACAAGCCAGACTGATGATATGTTAGCTACCCTTTCCAACTTTGCGCCATCTGAAAATTGGGAAAGTATGTGATTCTTGCCTTCATCAAAGCTACTGACAAAAATATTCAACAGAAGAGGTGCAACAACAAGTCCCTGGGGCCCTCCTTCAGAGACCATCCTCCAAGGTCACATAGCAAACCCAAATCATTGACTTTGGTTGCTCAATGAACTTGAAACCTCCCTTCTTTACTACACTTAAGGCCACATAAGATTATCATAAGAAAATTTGTCAAATTTCTCCCTGAAACCCAGGTTTATTATATCAACCTAAGGCTAAGGAATGCTATAGAAAAGGTAGACACCTCGAGTCTGGGATGATCAAAAGACATCTCTTTAATAAAACTTTCTCAATTCTGCCTGGTATCAAAATCTACCACATTGGTACATAATCTTGCTCTTCTGTTATTGTCCAATATTAGCAGTCAATGGGGAAGATTCAGTACTGTGCACTGTTTGTATTAGCCGTTGTGACCAAGTAGCAAGTGTCCTGGTCCCAAGTCCCCCCAGTGCTCACTAGCTCTTCATCACTCGACAGGTCATTTCATGGAATTATAGCCATCTCAGAGATTCCAAGAAACTCAAAGGGGAATTAATCCAACCCCTTTGGGAACAGAAATCCCCTTTCTAGTATCCCTGGCAAGTAGATAGCCAGCTTTTACTTTAAAACCCTCAGAAAAAAAGGAGCAGGGCATCCCAGCCCAGATTTCTCTTGGAACTATCCCAGAAAAGATCAAGGAAGAAAATCAGATGAAGTAGTGATCAGGAAGCCCAAGGAGAATACAGAGAAGGGAAGTTTTTTTCCAGCCCAGTTCAACATAGGGAGACAGTCAGAGGTCCATGGGGACTGGGAAGGGGATTCTGCCAAGAAGGTCTTGCAGCATGGAGATTGTGCCAGGGCCTTTGACTATGTACCAAAGCAAGGAATGATTGTGGATCCAGCTCAAAGAACAGAAAATAATTGGCAGCTGTGTCTTTCTGATCTTGGCATGAGGTCATTGATCCAGCATGGACTGAGACTGGGACTTGCAGCTACATGGGCGGGTAAAGAGTGGGGCCCTGACTACAGCATACAAAGGCACACTCCACTATGGGAGGAACATCTAGCAACCATGACCCTTAGATGCCAGAGCAGGATCTCAGGTTCTGTCTGTAGACCCTGGCTAGGGCCCAAAGCTGAGCCATCAGAGCAGGTAAAGTCAGACCAAAGTTGAACCTATAGCTCTGTATTCCTAAATCTATATAACCTTCCAGATAACTGCCAGGATGGAGCCAGCAGCTCTCTAGTGGAGCACCAATTAGTCAAAAGTTTTCATTTGCAGGAGCCTGCCCATTCAGACAGGGAGAGCAGCAATCAGACTTCGCCTTTAATCAGACTATGTGAGGTATGCTGAAACTTTGAATTTCTTTGAAATTCCTTCCACCCCTGAAATTCTTGAAAAACACAGCACTAAAATAGCCAGGAAAAGCAGTATCAGGACATCAGAGAATATAGAGATCAGGACCAAGCAAAGCTCCAGAATTTCCAACAGAAGTGCATGGAGTCTGGCCCTAACACAAAATCCCAATTCAGAAAGTAAGGCTGTAAGAATCAATAAAACTAAGAAAAGCACCCCAAATAAAGAACATTTAGGGAGCAAGGGAAACCCAAGACTTCACAACACCCATAAACAGAGCCTCAAAGAAAATTACACATTGCCCATAAGGTCAACTAAAATTACTTTAAGAACTGAAGAGTCAAAAAAGCATTTTATGAATTAAATGATAGATGTAAAGGAAAGAAAAAGAAAAATGAGGGCAAATAGAAGAAGGAAAAGACATGGCAGGAGAATTAATAGCTTAGTACACCATTACCCACATAACCAACTACCTGAAAATCACAAGGGACCAAAAAGCCAATCAACTGGCATTTATTAAGCACCAATCCTGTGCCAGGTACCTGAAGCAATCCATACTCAAAATGACCTTACGTCTGAATAAACACAGAAATTAATGACTATGGGAAAGACAATGTGAAATAGTCAAACAAAATCAAAAGACTGAAAAATAAAAGAAAATATAAGGGCGGCCAGGTGGTGCAGTGAATAGAGCACTGGCCTTGGAATCAGGAGGACCTGAGTTCAAATCTGGCCTCAGACACTTAACACAAAAACTAGCCGTGTGACCTTGGGCAAGTCACTTAACCCCAACTGCCCTCCCAAAAAAAAAGCAAAAAAAAAAAGAAAGAAAATATAAGGCACTTAATACAACAACTGACCTTGAAAACAAATCAATATCTCTAGGAACCCCTGTACTACCTAAAAGACATGATCAGAAGGGAACCTGGATACCATAGTTCAAGAAATCATAAATGAAAACTGCCTAGACCTATAGGAACCAGGGGGCAAAGTGAACATTTTAAAAATCAACCAGTCATCTCCTGTAAAAAATTAAAACCCACAGGAAAATTTTAGCCAACTTTTAAAGGTTCCAGATGGAAGGGAAAAACATTACAAGCATCCAGAAAGAAAGAGTTCAAGTACTAAGAAACCACAGTCATGATAATACAATAGTTAGCAGCCACCATTGTAAAGGAATACAGAGCTTAGAATATGGCATTTCAGAAAGCAAAGGATCTAAGTTTGCAATCAAAAATAACCTCCCTCCCCCACAAAAAAAACTGAGTGTAATCCTATAGGAAAAAAATGTTAATTAATGAAGTAGAGGTCTTCCTAAGCATTCCTGAGGACCTGAACACAGTAGAATTTTTAAAATATAAATACAGGAGTCAAGAGAAATATAAAATCTAAATAAGTATAAATAATTTGAACAGACTTTACAAGTATTAGATGTTTATATTGTAATGGAAGGAAAAGAAACAAGTGTATTCTCAGAGCTCTAAAATTGTTAAGGGTCATAAAAGAAGTCAAAAGAGAACTTAGGAGTAGTTTTGTTCCATTTTGATGTTCCAAAAAAAAGAAAAGAAAATGGAAGCAAAATGATGTGCTAGAGGAGAAAAGGGGAGGACTTGCAGAAAAGTAAGACATCTCACATAATCTAAGTGCATAAGGAAAAAACTGTCCAAAATCAGAGGAAGGAATACTGGAAGTGGATGTCACTCAAACCTCACTTCCATCTGACTTAATCAAAGGAAAGCAGAAAATATACATAAACACATCAAGTTTGTTGTAGAAATACTTTGAGAATAAAAATAAATAAAAGGAAAAAATAACTAAAAGAATTTGCCAAGTCAACTTACGACTTGAAATGATATTGTCAAAATACTGACTGAGAATCAAAAGCCTCCCACTGAATGCCAGTCCTATTTCCCTCCTTATGAAAAATTGCTTTTTGATCATTGCCACTTTTGGCACAATCACAAAGTGAGAAATTGTGGAAGACTGAACCACTTCACATTGAAGAACTCAAGTGCCTTCTCTGCTGTCAGTAGACATGTTAACCAAATGCTAAAGCTGAGGATATGGACTTTGAAATTCTCAGTTCTATCCTAGGAAAGGTTTCTTCGAATTTTTCTAGATTTGTGCCTGTAATTACTGAACTCAATTTATTGAGCTCTCTAGCTCTAACTTCTTTTTTTTTTATTAAATATTCATTTCTTTTATTTGGGATTATACTTAACTTTGCTGGGTAAGTTACTCTTGATGGCGAACTCACCTCCCTTGCTCTACAGAATACAGTATTCTAAGACCTACAGTCCTTCAGTGTTGTGTCTGTTGGTCTTCTGTAATCCTTATCATAACTCCATGATATTTAAATAGTTTTTTATTATTTCTTCCAATATTTTCTCAACCTGGGAGCTTTGAAACTTAGCTACAATATTCCTATAATTGTTCCTCCTGGAATCTTTTCTTTTCACATTTACACATTTCTTTTTGTTGTTGTTGTTTAATTTGTTTATTTTTAGTTTTCAACATTCATTTCCACAAGATTTTGAGTTGAAAATTTTCTCCCTGCCTTTCTCCACTTGCTGTGTTACAGTGAACCAGTCTTCCCACAGCCTCTCCAAAATTTTCCATTTCATCTTTAATATGCTGGTTTTATTGATGTGAGTGAAATCTCAGAGTTCCTTTACTTTGCATTTCCATTATTATTATTAATCATTTGGAGTATTCATTCGTAGGCTGTTCTTAGGCAGCATCAGTTCTTTTAAGCGAAGTTTGTTCATATCCTTTGACTACTTATATCTATTGGGAATTTTTAACAATATTTATATTCATGTTCTACGTACTTTAGATACCAAATGTTCATCAAGAGATATTTTCTGCAAAAATTTTCCCCAATTAAATGTTTCTCTTCTAATTCTACTTGCATTGATTTTCTTGGAGGAAAAGATCTTAAATCTTAATTCATTAAAATTATCTATTTTCTCTTCTGTTATCGCCTCTGACTCTTGTTCAGTTAAAACAAATATTCCAGCCAGGTATGCAAGGTAACCCCTTCCATTCTGTTACTTTTGTTTTAAGGAACTATCTTGTTGTTGGTGGTCCTTCTATATTTTAGTCATATATCTATTTCCAGATTAATGATATATATTAAATAAATGTAATTTTAAGTAAACTACTTTCCATGGAGCAGAATGTTAATTTGATAAAAACTAATTTCTTAGCAGTTTCTGTTGAATTTTTTTTGTCTTTTAAAATTAATTTATTTATTTTCGTGTTTACATTACTCATTGCCAGGAGATTTTGAGTTACAAATTTTCTCCCCATCTTACCCCTCCCCACCAAAAAAAAAAGCTATCCCACTGTATAACCCCTCCCCCAATCTGCTCTCTCCTATGTTCCTATGTCCTCTCCCATCAGCCCTCTGACTTTCCAGTGAGGCAGGATGGGTCTCCCTACCCCAGTGCCTGTATATCTTAATTCCCAGTTGCATGTAGTTTAATAACAATAATTGTATATGTGTACACACACACACACACACACAAATTTTTTTTTCACATTTGGTTATAGAACTTTAAATTCTAGATTCTTTCCCTTCCTCCCTTGTCACCCACCCCCACTGGAAAGACAAGCAATTCAATACAGGCTGTACAAATGTAATTACACAGAACATCTCCACAGTGGACATATTGTGAGAGACTGATTATATGTCCCTCCTTCCTATCCTGCCCACCCCTTGGTTCTATTCTTTACCCTGTCCCTGTCCCTATCCCTTTACAGAAGTGTGTACTTCCAAGCAACTCTCAATCTCCCACCCTGCCCTCTCCTCTATCATGTCCACCTCTCATCCCCATCCCCCATACTCTCCTCTGTGGCAAGATACCCAGTTTAGAGTTTATGTCATTCCTTCCCTAAGCAAAATTCAATGAG
>JAQQSW010024574.1:0-10061 GCA_028646575.1 Pseudocheirus occidentalis | reverse complement strand
ATCAATGCAATAACTTCTAGTTGAATATTTGAGTGTAAAATGTTATGGATCTGGACAGAAATTGCATATCCCAAGGAAGTAAATACCTTTTTGTAGTGTTGACAAGACGAGATAGAACATAAAATCTTCAGGATCTCAAAATCTTAACAGGTACAAACAAGGCTTTAGTTTCTTGTTAAATTTTCAGAACAAGGCTTTTGGTTTCTATTTATCAACTTTCTTTTACTTTCTATTAGTATATAAATAGTGGAGCTATAATAGTGGAGTTAAAGTTTGAGCTTCTGCCTAGTGTCAGGTTCTTGCAGTAACATAGTGGACTCCTTCCTCCTGTCTAGATGAGGCTCTCTCATAAGGCACTAGTTATGTCTTCTCCCTTCCTTTCCCAGTCTTACGTGGTAGGTGCCAGTCCTGGCCTCAGAGTGTTGCAGGGGTGAGAGATCAGCAAACTGCCTTACTACCTTTCGTTGATCTTTCTCTCTCTCTCTTTGAGTTTCCTTGGGTATCTTTGATGAAGCCCTATAAGCTTCCTTTAAATGTGCCAAATAAAAAAAGCATATCACTTTCAACATCTTCTGACTTCTTCCATAAAGCCTCTGTAGCCTTTCTATTGGAGTTCAAAAAAGGGAAATATGTTTGCATACGAAATTAACGATGTAAATGGTACAAGAGAGTATAAAGTGCTACAAGAAGGTTTAGCTGAAAAAATGGGCAGAGATCAGGGAAGACTTATGGAGGAGATAGCGTTTGGAGTGGAGTTTAAAGGATAGTTGGATTTACATGGTCAGAGATAAAGGTGGGAAGAAAGCATTCTAGGCTATGGAATGACTTGGATAAAGACTCTAGGGAAGGCAAGAGAAGATAAGTTCAGGGAATAGTGAATTGTGGGAAGCCACAGATTTTGTGGGAGTGCAGGATATGTGAGAAGGCTTCTTGTGAAATAAGACTGGAAAGAAAGATTGAGGCAAAATGATGGAGAGCTTTAAAAAACAGCCTAGGGACTTTGACTTTTACTGGTAAGCAACAAACAAATATCAGCAATAAAAGGAGAAAGAAAGACCTCTGGATAATCTTTGATAAGAAAGAACCACTCATCACACACACATAAAGAGAGCCCCCAGCATAGTTCCATGTAGATGATGGGGAACTTCATAAACATTTATTGACTGAAAAAGACATCATTGCCATGAGCAGTAGAAAACATTAATTGAGGGTCTAATGTGGTGATGGGCTACCTACGTCTACACAGGGATACTTGGTTTATGGGCAAACAGAGCAATTACTCCAGGCTCACTGAACAGCAGAGATCCTTAACATAAAAGACAGATAAAATTACCCAAGTTCTATCAGTACCTGGAAGATTGGAATGACTAGATTTCATTTGTTTAAATTTAAACCTAAAGTTTAAGTAACATTTCCTAATCCAGAAACTGCTTTGAAGACGTATCCAAATGTTAACCCCATAATGTTCTGACGAGTAATCCTCTTTAAAAAATAAGACTCATTGAAAATTTATAATAGAAAAATAAATCCCAAAGTTATCACATAAATTTAATTCTAATGAGTGTGGAAAAGGGCAGACTTCAATCTTAACTGCACAGATGTTACTGAAATGCTTGCAAGCCAAAAAGCTTATTTAGTTTAACTTCAAAATAAATTATCTAGGAGTAAATTTTCTTATCTTCAACGTGGTGGCTGATCAATACAGAAAATTGATAGGAGGCCCACCCACAAATGTTTCCCAATTCCTCCTTAAATCTTTAAAGCAGCTTTGGTAGTAGGTAAAACAGAATCACAGAGTTTGAAGGGACCAGGGCAAAGCAATTTGGGAAGATCCATTGTGAGACAGGAAAAACAGCACTACATTTGACATTCCAAAATCTGAGTTGAAATCCTTGCTCTGAGATTGGTGTTAAGATTAAAGACATACAATCATAAAATGTTAGAGATGGAAGGAACCATAGAAATTATCTTGTCCAATCCTCTTGTTCTTAGAAAGCTGTATGTCAATGGGAACTCATTTATCCATTCTAAGCCTCAATGTTCTCATTTGTGAAATGAGAATAGTAATATTTAACACTGCCTTCTTCAGAGCTTTGCTATAGGCATAGCACTTCATTAAACTGTAAAGCATTATGTTAAGGTGAGATATGAAAAATCATCTAGTCCATCTCTCCCATTTTACAGATGAGGAAACTGAGGCCCAAAGAAATGAAATTATTTCTCCAGAGTTATGCAATCACAGCTCCATGACTAGGATTTCTAATCCAGGTCTGTATTGTGTTGAATCTCTTTGAACCAGTGGTGATGGAGATCTACAGATAAGGATGAGGAAAGACAAGTCAATCAGTAAGAGCCCTTCCTAAGAAAATCCATTCTCAGCTATTCACAACTGAGTACTCAGTAGAAAAACTCTCCTCCTAATCCTTTCACTTGTTACTCCAACCCCATATTTCAGAAAAGGCCACTAGGGAAATCAGTGGTGGTTAAAGGGACTGTATTTCCTACTGTAATCCTTGGTACAAGACTCAGAGTACCACCCCCACATACCCACCAAGATTCTGGGCTCCAATTCTGATCCTAGGGACTGATTGCCTAATAAAATCTTTCTCTCTTTTATAGGCTCATGTCCACCCTCAGAATTTTACTTTGGGGAAAATCTCTTTAAAAGTTTATCTCATGTCCAGGATTCCCCATATATAAATAATGGGGTACCCAACTCCCACATAAGTACACGTGGTACAATGTAACAGAGATTATCTGGATCCCATTGTTTGAAAGTCGAGTGTCTTATATTTTACTCCTCATTCAGGATTCTCTGGTATCTTTAGTGAGGTAGGGGCATCTCTTGTCTCTACTATTGGATCAATCCTCCGCTAATTTCATACCCCCAATTTTAGGGGTCTAAGCACCCCAGTTCCATTTAACCACCCAATAGTCATATTAGCTTTTACAGAGAAATAATTACTTCAAAGATACAGCAAGAGCAAACATACAAACATTTTCCATCACACTTCAGGGCCATAATCACTCCTTACACGAGCTTGGTCTCTGAAGAGGGGAGAAGGATTAGGTTCACCTTTAGCTCAGTTCCTATCAGTATATTTTTTTTCTTTTTTCTTTTTGGAGGGCAGTTGGGGTTAAGTGACTTGCCCAAGGTCACACGGCTAGTTTTTGTGTTAAGTGTCTGAGGCCGCATTTGAACTCAGGTCTTCTTGACTCCAGGGCTGGTGCTCTATTCACTGCACCACCTAGCTGCCCTCCTATCAGTATCAATATCAGTATCACCAAATTCCAAGTCCAAAGCAACTCCCTGTCCCCACCCTGCACCCCAACTTTGTGTCCCACAATGTTGGCTTCTTAGGGCTCCCTTGCTGGGCCATTTGCAACATCTAGCCTGAATTATTGGGCTCCAAGATCCCCATGACTAGATCTCACAATGGGGAACTCCACTCTCTGCACCCAGACCTGAAATGGACAAATGAAATGGGCCAAAACAATGACCCTACTGCTCTTACATGTTCTCTAGGTTGACCTGGAAGAAGGGGAAGGGAGCCCCCAGGACCCTCCCCAATTTACTGCATGGCATCCCTGCTTAAGTAAATGACTCCTTCACCCCCAACAAAGCATTTACTGAGGATCCACTATGTGACAAGCCCAGTGCTAGAGATATAAATACAAAAAAAGAAGTTATCATCCCTGTCCTCAAGTAAAGACTTTGCTCAAAAACTTTAATCTCTGACTTGTACTCTGAAAAGAAAATTGAGAGAAGACAGCCAGTAATTTGGGGTCCGTGAACTCCCCTCTCAAGCTCACCATGTGTTTCTCTTGTGGTTATTGATCCTGGGGGGTAGGGTTGGAAGGGGAGACAGAAATTGTCTCATTTTACAGAGGAGAAATCTAGAGCTCAGAGAGGGGAAGCAATTTGCCCAATGTAACACAGTGAATTTGAGACTAGGACAAAGGTCAACTAATTCCTTACCCACAGGTCTTTCCACCACATGGAGCTACCTTGTGGTTTAACTTTTTTTTAGCTATTATGGCACAATAATAAATCAAATTTCTTTGAATTAGCGTCCATGCCTGGTGGAAATGAAAGTAGGAAAAGTGTCTGAATACAGCTATCTGCCCTTATATCTGTATGTAAATAATTATGACAACTCCTGACAAATAACATTTACATTTGGAATCCAGCTGTCAAAAGGGAACAGCTGCCTCGAGGTGTTTAGGGGCATCTCTAAGGTGAATTCTTTCAGATTAAAAAAAAATCATGTGATTGCAAACTATTTATACTGTATTCCTATGGAAGTTTGAAACTGAAGCATCTTTGTTCCCAGAGGATGACTCATATGTGCCCTTTAAAAAGGAAAAAAAAAATAGAAATCAACAGATGTGCTTCGATTTGGAGCACACATAAAGAATGTGCTTCATTTTTCTAGCTATCAGGCATTTTAATTTAGCTACCACAAGAGTGAAGTAGCCAAAAAAAAAGAGTCAGCCTGACCTCATTGAGTGAATGCATTCTCCTGTCCCTTGCTCCCCACTGGGCAAGGAGGGGGAAGGGAGTGTATCCTCAATCTTTAAAGAAGGAGAGTGGTGGTGGCAAAGAAACTTTTCTAGGATGTCTTTAAAAATTTTATTAGAAAAAAAATTTCCTAGATAGATAATAATTGTGTTTCCATGGATAGTTCTCTTAACCCCAATGCTCTAGAGTTGGGGGAGGAGGGATTGGCACACGTGGGAACCTATGACCTCAAGGCCACATGTGGCTCTCTAGGTCCTGAAGTGCAGCCGTTTGAGTACAAGTTTTACAGAACAAATCCTTTTATTAGGGGGATTTGTTCTATGAAGTTTGAATTCAGTCAAAAGACTACATTTGAGGATCTAGAGGGTCACATGTGGCCTTGAGGTCACAGGTTCCCCACCCCTTGGGCATATAATTGCAGAGGAGTTAGGTGTCTGCATCAACAGAGGGAGTTTCCACACTGGGAATTACCTGTACTGATGGAATCATGAGTCTGACCCTCTCCCCACCAAAATTTTTTTTGTAAAGAAATTGGATGTCCTTCTCAACCTAAGTTTCTGTCCAATTTATCTTTAGAAGGAATACTATACATCCTCTAGAAGTCTTTTCTAACAATCACAAAATCTTAGGGTTGGAAGTTACATCAAAAGATATCTACTGAAGGTCTGATCAGGAATTTTTTCTACAATAACCCTAGAAAGTGGTTATGTAACCCCTGCTTCAAGATTCCAACAAGAACATCTACTATATCCTGAGGACCCCCATTCTACTTTTGAAAAGCCCTGATTATCAAAGTTTTTCCTTATCTAACCATTTTGTCCAAAGCTTTCTCTTTAAAGATGGGCACAGTTATGCTTTGGTTAATTTCTCCCTTCTCTGGGTCATTGCCCTTTCAGATCATCTGAGAATGTGAAAATCTGAAAATATAACTTCTACTCTAATTCCACTTCACCATCTCCCCTTACAAGCCCACGGGCTCATAAAGCTTAGAACATGAACAGGTTTATTTGGCAGTTAAGAGAAGCAAATTGGATTCATGTCAGAAATTATAGAAAACAGTACCACCCAGTGAATAACCCTTCCCCCAGAAGACTATAGCTAGTCTTGGTCACTCAGTCTTGTTCTGGATATGGCACCATCAGAGAATATAAGGTGTTCCTTCGTGTTAGTGTGCTATGTTTGATGCCTCCAACAGCTCTTGCAGTCACCAGTTGCTGTTCCATATGAAGGTTCCTTTTGCCATTCTCCACCTGTAGTCCATGCTTCCTACAACTCTTCTCAGCTCACAGGAGATGATGGTTGTTGTTTCTGAACTTCCCTTCTGCCCTCATGTTTGTAAGTTCCTTCCAACAATCTATCCATGTGTGAGATAACTGAAGGACTTCACACTGAGAGAAAGGTTTCCCACACATACACACAAATGCCCATTAATTACCATCAAAGTCTAGAAATGTCTTCCATTTAAAATCACTTGTTATGAGGGTAGAGAATATCTTTTATTTCATCCCACAGAAACTGTGTAAGTCACAAAGGATTCACAGGAACCTACAAACAGACAGCATAAAACGCTACTAAATCAGCATCATTTTATTCCCCTGATATACTGGGTCTCTTACCCTCACCCCAGGGTCCTGTAGTCCTTCCATTTAGCACTGCTCATTGGTCTGAGTTTCCCCTTAGAAGGAAACTGAACTCGAGATTGCCAGTGGGGCAACATTCATGACAACTCTGTGAATATGACTAGGTAAATTAGTACTTCCATTTCTCTCCTTGTTGAGATGTTATGTGACCTACATATTTGGCAGATGCTTAGCATAAGTGACATTTGTCAAGAAACAGCTTTAGGATAGCAGCCTCTAGCCAGTCTAACATCATCATCTGTCTCTCTTGTCCTTCCAGTGTTCTCTCTTCAAATATAATGAAGCCATCCTCATTGCTTAGCAATTACTTGGTCTATCACCTACCACTTTCTTGTGGGTCATTAAAAAGTGACAGTTGCCCCCAGAAGTCCCTTGTGGCACACACTCATATTGGTAAAATTGTACTCAGACGACCATCTTCTCCTTATCTTTTTCTGTCATTGTCATCAGCTGGCATGCAGGTCTGACGCAGAGAACCATTGACAGCTGAGCAGACAATCCACACAAAGCAACAAACACTGATTAAGTGTTTACCATGTGCCAGGCACTGTGCTGAGTTTTAGGGATACATATACAATCAGAAAGATAGTTTCTGCCCTCCAGGAGCTTACAATCTGATGGAGAAAGACAACACCCAAAAGGGAACAAGAAAGGGGATGGGAGGGAGGGAGGAGATAAAAAAGGAGGGAATTCTGCATGGTGTTAGTCCCAAAAGTCACAAGAGGAACCAGGAAGGTAATGAAAATTGACTACCCTGAACCCCTCCCAAAATGAAGGCCCCAAGAAGAACTCACCAGTAGGAGAAAGGAACTAGTATAGCAAAAGGATGTTCTAGGGAGAAAAGGCTACAGGAATTAATGGATGCTTCAGGGTGAGACTCCAGAAGAGGCATGGCGTTAAACAATGTAGGGCAACCTGAATTCATGGTGGTTTATAGTAATCCACCTTAGTTCTTGTATTCACCTCCTGGGTATGTCCTATATCCCACTCTCACACTGAAAATACTCCAGCCCTAGTGCTACCTTTCTCCTATTCCTTGGGTACCAATGATTCTCTGAAATCATACCTCTCAGAGTCTGTCCATGTGGCTGAGGATTCTTTACATTGTGTTGTAAAGATCACCTATATTTTTTTTATCAACATTACGTTCTCTAGAGAGTCAAAGTTAACACTGTAAAGAGACTGGAATCTATCCCAATCAAAGTAGAAACTTCAGAAATGTTGCTTGGTGTGAATATACCCAGGCTGTGGTATCCATCTCCTTACTACTTCTACTGTCTTGGTTGTAGATGGTTGGCATTGGTGTACTATGATATAATAATAATAAAAATACAGATAACGCATTTTGCTATGGTAATCAAGGTCTAGTCCTCAAAAATTGTAAAGGTGTTTATGTCTCGTGTTTTCCTCAAGCATTAAATGACAAAATGGTTACACATTGGTGAATATTCATGCTGCTGAAAAAAGGCACCAACAAAACTTGCAAAATAAAGATGAAAATGACCAAAACAAGGGCAAGGCAGAGGAACCAAAAGGGGGAAGTTCTGTTGTGGATCTGATTCTTATTGACAGAGAGGAAGTTGTTGCTGGAGTGGAAATTTGGAGGAAGAATCCACTCCATCTTTGACCATGTGAAACAGCATATATTAGCCTCCTAATTGAGCTTCCTATTTCTTCACTCTTCTCTCTTCAACCCACCCTCCACATGGCTGCCAAACCAATATTTCTAAAACACAATTTGGATCATGTTCCTCCTCCCTCCACACAAACATCTTTGATAATCTCTTATTATTACTTCACCAAATTTGTCATGTCAGCGGCTTTTAGGTGACCACCCACTTTTAGAGGTCAAAGTGGAATTCAGTCTCAGGCACTTACTACCTGTGTGACTCTGGGCAAGTTATTTAACCCAGTTTGCCTCAGTTTCCTCATTTGTAAAATGAGCTGGAGAAGGAAATGGCAAATTACTCCAGTATCTCTGCCAAGAAAATCCCATCTGAGTCTGACACAACTCAAATGATTGAAGAACAACTGTTTTTTAGATTACAATTCACTTTCCTCGAGAATTAAGGAAGCTCATGTTTAGGTGTTAAGGAATTCAGGTCCAGTAATGGTACCAAAAGAACACAGACATGAGGAGTTGTACAGTCCTTTGCTATAAGTGTGGACAAAATGAACATGTGTGTTGGATGTATCTGAAAGGAGAATCTGTGATTGGCATGCCAGAAACTGCAATCTAAAAAGTCATTGTTAGGATAAGGTGATGGAACAAGGACCAGGGGCTACTTTCAACCCATAAAAAATGAATGCCTGCCTCAATAAAACTCCCTAGATCAATTTTACCAGGATTGAGTCTCATGCTCAGCGGTAATGGTGAAGATTTAAGTCAGAATAGGTTTCATTACACTGAAAAGTGGATCCCAGATAACATTTGTTTGTCAATTGAATTCAATAAATATCTAGTAAGTGACTCTGATGTGCAGAGCTATGGTCCAGGTGTTAAGGAAACAAATGTAATGGGATGAGGTTGATCAGGGGAAAAGCCCCAATCATTTAAATGAGTTTGTCAATCTACCTGACGAGTTTGAAGGGTGTGAAGGGGTACATTCTTCCATAGAGGTATATAGTCACCCTACAGGGGTGGGGAAACTTGCTGAGAGAACACGGGGAGCTCCTTTGATTGGTCTCCAGTAACTGGACAGCCTTCTGATGCTGGGACTCTTATCAGAGGAACCACAGTCCCTGGAATCTGAGTGAGACAGGAGAGCAGGTGTCCTCTCCTCCCAGCAGAACACCTTGTTCCATATTGTGCAGGGAAAGGGAATGAGCATTTATTTAAGCACCTAATATGTGCCAAGCACTGAACTGAGTTCCTTACAACTGTGATCTCATCTGATCTCACCCAGACGACCCATAGCCTTTATAGTGGTATTGATGCAGTCATAGATTCAGAAGTGGAAGGGAAAATGGAGACCATCAAACTCAACTCCCTCACTTAACAGGTGAGGAAACTGAGACCTAGAGAGGTTATGTGAGTTGATCAGGGTCTGAGGGCTTCTTGCCTCCAGGTCCAGTATTCTACCCATAAGACCACTTAACTACCTCTTGTCACAGTTCACAGATGTCCCCCCAAACTAATCAGTCCTCTGTGAAGATCTATATTCATCCCTTGTGCAGCAACCCTTTAAAAATCAAATAGCTGTTTTTCTTGTTCACTTTTACACACACAGTAAACAAAAGCAGAGTGCTCCTTAGGCTCATGTTTGCCTTACAAGGGATGCTACTTCAGTTTGGCCACTAAATGCAGGCCTATGCTTAACAATTCGACTCCTGATTAGCTCCCAGAATATAACCCTAGTAGCAAAGGCTTCTTCCAGAATCTAGAGGCCTCGATCCACTTTGAATTGTTTTGACTTCCCTGGCCCATCACCCCCATTCGGTTACAAAGGTGTGGGGAAAAGTCCGTTTCAAACTTTGAGTGTTTGCCAAATGTCTAAGATGAGGCCAGGAATGGAGAACAGGTAAGGGACAATGACCTTGGCTCTGGGACTTAGTTTTTATCTGTTCTTTTTAGTTCACCCACTTATCTTAATGGGAGAACAGAAAAGACTTAGGTTTAAAAACTGAGAAATCCCAAACCCCCAAAGCAATCTCATAGTTATTGAGCAAATAGCTACTACTAGCCTATATTAGCCTTTAGAAATGAAAGTTATGAAGTTCATAGAATATTCATCATAAGTGAGGTTTCTGAATAAAAGACCCAAGCCCTGGACTAGGAAGAACAATATAGACAGACAGACAGACAGACAGACAGACAGACAGACAGATAGATAGATAGATAGATAGATAGATGGATGGATGGATAGATAGACGGATAGACAGATAAAAGGATAGATGGA